>JAWQFJ010001776.1:0-25386 GCA_034096865.1 Theodoxus fluviatilis
CATATTAGAAAGAAAATGGCATTTCATGTCAGAGAGAAGAGACATTTGTGAATAAAAAATACAGCATAACCTACTACCTTTGAATTCACTTGTTGTAAAATATAAAACTAAACTTGGCATACATTACAAGGTACAGTTTAAGACTGTAGCACATGTGTAAGACATGTCTTTATGAAAACAATGTACGCTCCTCCCAGTTAGAAAGGAACATGCTACAGCATGCAGATGCATGGACTGGGATGCAAAACAGTAGAGCTACAGAAGATATAAATGATATTAATTATATTTCTACATGCATGTTTGCTATGTTTGTGAAAAAAGATATCTATGCTGATATCAGTGCTGCTGAAAATGGAAAAACTGCAGCGTACAAAAACGGATTAATAGAAAATAAATCATAACTCAGCAAATATGAAAGCTATGCTAATGAAATTTTATACAGAATACAAACACACTGGAAGGCATATTCAAACAAAATGTTATTGCTGAAGACTTAGCTCTTCATGTGTTATAGCAAAATGACTGAAAAATAAACATACCAATTTTCTCCCCTCCGTCAAATTTTAATGAATAACCTTTTTATGATCAGCAATGATTGTAAACAAAGAAGAAGGTCTATATTACTCAATAAGATATGATAAGTGAATTACTAACACTTATAAATAATTTTAATCATGTTATGCCGGGAGCATTTTTTTTTGTTACTTGTTCTAAATTCCACTAAAATTATTTATAAGTGTTAGTAAACCACTTATTATATCTTATTGAGTAATATAGACCTTCTTCTTTGTTTACAATCATTGCTGATCATAAAAAGGTTATTCATTAAAATTTGACGGAGGGGAGAAAATTGGTATGATTATTTTTCAGTCATTTTGCTATAACACATGAACAACTAAGTCTTCAGCAATAAAAATTTGTTTTAATATACCTTCCAGTGTGTTTATATTCTGCATAAAATTTCATTAGCATAGCTTTCATATTTGCTGAGTTAGGATTTATTTTCTATTAATCCGTTTTTGTACGCCATGTCCCCCCTTATGATAATCCACATTTTTGCAGTATTAGGAGCTATTCAAGGAATAAGCGTGTAGTGACAAGTCTGATCTGTCGGATATTCAGATCAGAATAGTCCAGAAAATAATATTTTGAGTCAATATTCACGTTTTCCAGAAATGATTGCACCTTACAACAAGGATGTGGCATTATCCCATGTTGTCTCAGAAATACAACATTGGCTGGTGCATTTGCAGTTTGAAAATTTCTACTTTTGCAGCACACACACACAAATCATTTGAGCATCACAGAATGACTCCTTAAACTCGTGATCACTCATTTTTCTTTCTTGCTTTGGTTGGAATTTGTCCATTCAGCACTGGTGATATCAACAGCATGTGTACCTTCATAAGCAAGCATAGCTTGTTGGCCTCTTTCTGCATCCAACACACACACACGCAGCACACACACTTCATTTCAGTACTTAGGTGATGGTATGAATCTCCTCCTATCCCTTAACCCCCAACCCCCCATGTTTCCCTTGCAGAGCCAGTGAGAAGCCCCATCTTTGGATCCACTCACTGCTGTTGCATTGCAGAATGTGTTATCTCGGAATGATGCTTTCCTGATGGAATTGTATGCAAAAGAAGTGCATATAGTGACTGATGGCTTTGTCAATGGTTCCAATCACAGCTATATCAAGGCATGAAAGTGTGTGATACCAGTTTGTGGACTTATGAATAGAAAGAGTTGAGTTTGAAGAACTTCTCCTAGATATTGCATCCATGTTGCCCGGTTGCACGATCTTCAGTCATTTTTTCAGTTTCTGCAATGATGCTGTTATAGAGTTCTTCTGATTGCAGTGGTTTCCTACTGAGAACGTCCATGATATGCCTGAACTGCAATCTTGTGTTTTTAGAGGATGCAGTTCAGTCGGGCAGTGATGGCCTGAGAGTTGTCATCCAACTGGCAGATTCTGTTGGTGAAGGTGACTGGGGCTTCTGACTCAAGAAATACCAAGTCTTCTGATGGTGTCTTTCCTCCTGTAGTTGACTGAGTTCCTTTGATTGACATAATCCCATTACAAATTGGTTGGCCTAATCTCATCTAATTGATTCAAAGGTAGACTCTTGACAGTTTCAAGATTAAGTCTGTTGCAGTCTGCCTGGCATTTCTTCACAATTCCTAGCCAAATATGAAGATATGGAGGGGTGACATGTATAAAATGAACATCCCAAATGGGAAGTTGAACTGCATTAATATGTGGAAAAACGTTCTTCTGTACCTCCCCAGCATCAACAAAGCATTGATGATCAGCCTTCAATCCACTGAGGGTTTGTTATGGAATTTTTGGTTGGCTTTTCAGAGCAACATGAATCTGCTTCTTGAAGGCAATACACCACAGGCATTGATGCACTCCCTGAGCCCTGGATACTCCAAACATTTGCATGAGTAAATTGTAGTCTCTAAACATGAATAGGCTCTCTCTTTTCCCATCCCACTTGGAGACCTACAGAACTGACACTTCCTCTTTGAGAGGCCCAAGGACAGTGAGCAGGTTGGCAAGGATGGCTTTGCAAAGAAGAACGGTAGTGTCATCAAATTTGCATTCTCCAAGTTTACCACTTGCTTAAAACTACTACCTCCATGGTGGCCACCTATCTTGATCCACGTCTCTTCCCATGCCAGGTGAGGCACCCTTCTGTTATGTATTGCTCGAGGAGGTTGAAGAGGAATGGGGTGAAGGCAACATGTGTTGACCTTTCTCCTTGTCTTCAAAATGCCGTCCATTTCAGGACGCAGATTTCTCTGCATGTGTCATTATTCTGAAGTTATCCTCTTCTCACTGTCAAAGTTCACATCAATGCTTTTGAGGAATCGCTGATGCACTTGATATTACATCCAGTTCAATCTGGTGTGTTATTGTAGTGCTGAATTTTGAACCTTGTGGCTTGATCACAGCCATTGAAGATGGACACTCGGCTCTGGCAAGGACTTTTTCCTTCTTGTATTTTTGACGGTTTTCATTTGTTCAGAGCTGTGTTGTTTGATAGTAGTCTCTGGTGAATTTCCAAACACAGTCTAACCTTTACCAGTGCTCTAGATCTCTTCTGAGGTGATTAAAGCCTTGGCAGAGGTCCTCCTTGGTTGCACTACTCTTCTGAACATGAGTGGATGACCTCTTGTCTTACTTGTTAAAGTTTCTTTGTCATCTGACTCCTTCATCAGGATGCATATATTGCTGGTATGTAGAGTCTTCCTCCCATTGTGAGTTGATGAGCCATGTCTTGGACAGGCCACACCAAATCCTTTTGTTTTTCAAGCAGCAAAGTAGAAGCATCAACAAGAACTTAAGCCTTTTCTGGTGTGGATGTTGAAGGCAAAGCTACATGCCATCACTGGACTAGATAAAACTGGTGGACTAAAGGAACATTCATTGAGTGCACTTGGGGCAGTGTCATCTGTAACTGATGAAACATAGTTGTTTTTGTTCTCACCCCTCTGCCTGGTTTCAAGGACCTTGCTCCTTTTCTCAGAACCTGATAGTGTGAGCAGAAAGAACAATCAGACAAAGCTTCATCAATCCTGCTTTCCCTGCATAGTGCATTTCCCTTCACAGTTGCTTCTGAAGCTGTTTGTACAGCTTTCTTTAATAATTCTTTTGACTTTCGCAATTCCATCAGTCTTGTGTAAAATTTTTGGCACGTGTATGCAGGGTGCTCAAGAGGGCTTCATTTTCTATGTACATCCTGTAGTTAATTTCAACTCGGCAGCATAATGGAGACACAACTTAGCTGCCCTGTCATTGCTGCCATGCTTTTCGTTCTGTCTGTAGACTCCACTCTCTTTAACAATGCTCCTCCTCAGAATGTGAAGTGCTTTGTATGACAGAGTGGTTGAGTGTGCCAACGTGCATAAGTACAGCAAATCAACTATTTTCTCAGCAAACCAGAGAGCCACTGAAGATATGTGTACTAAAAGTCATGTAGAAACTACAGAATCTGTTGAAAGAGCTTGTCTGGATCTGGGGCAGATTTCATTCTCATCTGGCCAGGTCTGATAACACTAAAGTCAGCTTGGCAAGGCCCATGGCTAGCTACAATTTGTTTCTTATGGATAAGGAGGACACCCAACAGTTAAACTCTATGTAGATCTGTCAAGTTATTTTTGTGTGGATGAAATGGCCTTCGGTACCCGAGTCCAACACGAGCAATTGCCAGATTGCCCAGGACAACCAAATGTTCTCTTTGGGCACCTGACTGACTGAACTTTTAAGGGGCTATCAGCCTTTGTTGGCTTTGCAAGGCCATTAATTCAAGAAATCACTAGAATTAACCCATTGCTTACGCAGCTCAACCACGTGGTTGCGATGACGCCAACACCCTTTGGCTACGCAGCTCAACTACGTGTTTGCGGTCGCCGTAATGAAATTTTCCTATCTCCGTGGCTGTTTCAAGGGAAGTAAATCGTACAGCACTTTATTCTGTAACCAATCTGTGTTCGCTGGAGTTACCTTTTCTTTAGTATAGTCCCCGTGAGAAAGCTACATTTAGTAGTATCTACGCTCACCCACCGTCATGTTTCCGCGCTTCGACATGGCGTCACGTTGTCGAAGGAGATCGAGCGGTGATAAAAATGACGAAGTATTAGAAGTGTGGATGGAAGAAGGGTCTGATACTGAAGATCTAGGTGGATATTGGACTTCTGAAGAAGATCTTTATGATTCTGATGCTGAAATAGTCCCAGTCAACGAGAATGAAGCGGTGGCTGCAGCGAAGACGAAACGAATCAACTTCGTGACTGACACTAAGTGACAGCGAAGACGCCGTCGCCGTCAGAGAGAGAGGAAGAGATAGAAACGGTGTTTACAGCAGACACAGACATCGATTCGGATGCAGAGGATGCCGAAAACCTTCTCTACTCCTCCAATAAACTGTACCACACAAAAGAGGACTATGCCAAGTAGGGCGCCTTCTTTCTCTCAGAAGGCCATTCTGAGACTTTTCTTCTATTCAGAGACAGATTGCAGTGAGTAAGTGTATATTTTCTGATTTCACCTCTCTGACTTGCTAAAAAAAATCATTTTCAAGTATGTTTTTATCCTGTAGTCAATCATTCATCAATATAGTTTGATGTGGAAATACTGATGTCAGAACTGTTGTGCAAAATCTATCTCTTGACTATTAGTACAATACATTAGGTGTAAAAAAAAAAGAAAATCAAAATTGCATGTACCTGGTGTTTAAAAATAATTTCCCCCAATTTTCTTACTGCATATTGTAACTATCCAGCACTTCAGCTAGAAAGTGCAAATGATTTTCTTTCTTGTGGTACCAACCACTAAACAGTTATTCAAAATTTGGATTTTGTGTGATTTTTTGAAAACTTTAAAAAACACTGCGTACAGAGGTAAAATTCCTAATGCTATCCCTGCGTAAGCAATGAGTTAAACAGAATATGATCGAAGTCAAGTCGTCATTTCCCTACTTATTCACCCATGACAAAACACCAAGGGAGACATGATGGGTCAATTCCTATCATCAACCCACAGGGGACTGACTAGGTTGGGAAGGGAAAAGTCGATCTCAACTTGCCTCAACGGGCAACTAAATTTTCATTTGATTCATTTTAGAATTGAAGCACTGTTACGGTCCGACCTTTGTCCTATTTTCTATGTTATTTGAAATACGATGTTTGGTGGGAACAAGCTGAGTTTTGCACTTTGAGACCGGTTTGGACCGGCTGCTTCTGAGACCGTTGATGACGCAGTGATGATTTGATTGATTAAGGGTGATGATGTTTGCACTGTTTCCCGGCCGGAAGCGTTTGAAAGTTTAAACCAATTGGCTCCTAGAATGGCGTCGTGAAGAGACGTGGGTTTGAGCAGCTCCGTGTTGAAGTGGGACACGTTAAAGAAATCCTTCAAGTCCTCCCCCCCGACCATCTGAAATGTTGTATTAAGAACAGTATCCTTCCTTGAATGAAAGAACAAGCTTCGCTGGATTTTGATGCCGTTTCGTCGTATGGAGAATTTTCCCTCAGTCCGGTGCTGAACGCTGGCTGAGGGATCAAACCTGGATCCACACGGGTACTTGTGTCATGTGTGTGTGGATAAACCTCAAGTGTCTATGGCCTTTCTTTGATCCTCTCCTTCCAAGGTGTAGCCTTGAGAGAGAGGTGTGTGTTTGTCATTGCCCATTTCTGAGTGGACAGCATTCTTTGGGGAGAAGTCATCGGTGGAGCATTCGAGAATCGGTGTCGCCTATCTGCTTGAAACTCATGAGTAACTTTGGGGTCAATTTCGTTGTTGGTTCAGAGGAAGTAATCCTCTACGTTTCAGTCAGAGAGTAGACTGATAGAATTGATTGATGTTTTCATTCATATTGCTTTGATTTTGATTTTTTAAATCCTAATTAAGTTTCATTAAAGAAAATTCTGAATGAACATTGTATCATGTCATGCGAGCGTGAGAGAAAGTGAGTGAAGTAATTATCCTCCATCCACTTGAGATACCCCTAGACAAGAAACCAAGAAGAATTTGAGAATTGTGTGAATGAAGGTGGAGGGAGGTGATAAGCACACAACAGCTGGAAAACATGGCTGTACAGGCAGCCTCCAAACCCATGATGATGTCCACTGCAAGTTCAATGCTAAAATGCTGTTTCACCTGTTGATTTGTAATGGCATTCCAACTTAGGCACTTTGCTCATAATATATGTACAGATGTTGCAAACAATGATATATGTAAATTGGCTCCCTTGAAGTAAAACATGTCCGGATGACTGTACTTCATGCCGAAGACAAAACAGATGCAAGTTTATGTGAATTAAAAACCCATAAGGGCCGAGTGTTTTTGGAGATCATATGATGTACATTGAAAGATTTTAATTTGATCTTATTCCCTCCCTGATATATTGCTCGGTCCATGAAGCAATGTCCATTCAATGAGCAAACCAGTGAAAAAATCAAGAATTTTATTGTACAAAAAAGATGCAATTGTCTTCTTGAAATAGCATAAAACATTTTATCAAAGTGGTTTTCTGGTTTATTTACATTTGTACATAACCATCTGTCAATAAGCAGTCTTGGAACTCCTGATGATACTTTGAAAAATTCACACACCTTTCCTTCTCAGATGCAGGCAACATTTTCTGCAAACAGTCCCAGTTCAAGAAATTGTTGACGTGTTCAAAATGTAATGGAAAGGTATATCAACTACAATATTTTTCTTGGATAGTTTCTCTGCATGAACTAATGTGACTTACTGCAAAAGTACACACTCAAACTTAGCTTTTTTTTCCTCTGACACTTATTTGATGATTCTGTTAGTAGAAAGTAGAAAGCCATTATACATCTAGTGAACAGAAGATCTACTGCATGCATAGTCTGCAATTGATATACAATGTACATATGAAAATATGTCCAAGATATTACAACAGAAAGAATTATTTACAAGCTACAGGAGAACATGAGGAATGAAATAGTTTCAAATGGAGAGATATGCTTGGTAATGAAGACAGCATTTTGACAGCATTGCCATTTCGCTAAGTAATGCCATCCACTCAGTGAGGGTGAGGTAATCATCAACAATCATCAGATTTTTCACTCAATAGGTTCATCTCGACCTGGAATACTTTCAGCTGCTGTAAGAGCCAAGTAGGCCTACATGTGTGTAGACAACTGAACTTTTACAATTGTCAGTGGATGATTGATGGTTGAACAGGGCAAGGTCACGTGGTTGGTGAAAAATGCAGACATGGACAAGCTGACACCATAAACAAAGACTGCAGCAAATGACATTTTCAGTCATGCATAATTGCATGGCTGTTTACAATAAGTCATCAGAAAATCCCATATAACCTGCACATACCCCATGTTAGAACTTTTTTTTTGCCAGGCTAGTACAGCATTGCAACAGAAATACAACATTGCAATTAATAACAATAACAACAAAAAAGCCTATTGAAAGTTTGAGGTACTGATTGCAGTGTGAAGACAACTAGATTTCTAGAGCAGAAACACTTGCTTCCTATGGTGGACTCTTAAACTATCACATATTTAACTTATATTGTGCAAATTATTGTAATATCTCTTTCTGATGGAGCTCTATGGTTACATCAAATTTCAAAAGTTAGGGCAATTACAGGCCATTAACATATTTAAAAAAAATACAAATTGCAGGCTGTCATTCCAGACATAATCTCTTTTTTTTTACACTCGAGGAAGCCATTCACAATCATGGAATTCTGTACTCCCTGACAGAGAGCCCAAATTGAGTTTGGCTCTTGCATCTTAATGAGACACATTTCCCACAGTCACTTCTCTCACAGTTGTTGGTAGACAGCAACTATGTCCACTGAACATGGTGGCATTAGAGATCAGCGGCGCATGAGCTCCACCCCGCTGTCCAGCCCTCCAACACGCTCTCTCCCGCGGTCCTGCAACAGACGGGAGTTGGAGTTGGCGCTGGCTGAAGTGGAGACGCTATCAGGAGACTCCCGCCCATCTACAGGCATGTAGCCACGCTGCACCAGGTAGGAGTAGATGGGGGGCTGTGTGGGCTGTACGTCAGGGGCTGGGGGGTTGGGAGGTGGCATGGCAACAGGCTGGTAAGGGGGTGGCATGGCAGCATAACCCATGGGGATGTAATGGGGGGCCATGCCAGGCTGCACCACCATAGGATAGGGGGCTCCCCTTGGGGGCAACTGGACAGTGGCTGGTGGGGGGGCTGCCCTGGCCATGGGCTCTGGCTCATCCACGTGGTCTCGGGAGGATGTGGGAGTCTGGGCCAGAGACTTTCGTGGGGGAGCCTTTGGTTTGGTAAATTGGGTTGGTGGATCTTCTTCTTCCTCCTCTTCTTCCTCCTCTTCTTCCTCTTCTGTGTCTTCTTCTTCATCCTCACTGTGGTAAGGAGGTGGTTCATCATCGCCATCAGTTCCCACCCCTGCCGTGTGGGTGGCAGTGGTCCGCTCTGGGGGGCGGGCTGTCCTGACCCTTGGTTCAATGACCCTCTCGATATAGGTATTCTGAGGGTGGTCATCATGTGCCTGGACAAAGCTGTCATCAATGGTGTCATCTTTGTAGCTCCGCCTAGGAGGACCATTTCGTGGGTTTCTGCCATACCCGGTGTATCTGGGTGGAACATTCTGGGGCCTTCTCCTTTCCACTGTAATTGATAAAGCAACAGGTCAAAGGGTTTTCCTCATGTCGTCTGACCTGGTGTAATCATGGCATAAATGACTCATTGCTTTTCTTGTACAAAAGAAAGAAACAATTCTAAACTGAATTATCAGGAAAACACAACAGCCCTGATAAAGGGGATTTTTCAAATATAGGTAGATATACTTTATTTATTCCACATGGAAGGCAATGAGGACATTTCTCAAATTAATTACAGAATTCATATTCCCTCTTCATAAACAAATGAAACCAAAAGTTAAACTGATGTTACCACAGATTCTCATGCATGTTGTGATAGGTTCCCCAACAAAATTTGTCTAGATAATAGTATTGTTGAATACTCCCTGATTCTGTTTTTCCCTGTTTTCCTTCATCACAAACCTTTTCTCTGTTGGTACTGTTAAAAACCGAATCACACATTAAATGAGACAAACACCTGGAGTTTTGTGAGGAACTCAGGAGAGAGCAGACTTACTTGACTCATCAAACACGCTGTCCTCATCTTCACTTGGAGCCGTCATGCGTGATCGGGAGTCAAGGCTACGGGGAGGGGGGCGCCTGCCATAGTTTCTGGCAGCCTCCGAAGCCCAAATAGCAGTAGAAGTATCAGACATGGCACCCTATACAGAAGAGGGAAGTGAGGTTTGTACATGTGCTAGTGTGCAGGTGCAGCTTTTGCCGAGTGCAGTGGGAAGAAATTCTAGTGCTACGTCTTTCTACAGACATTCATGGCTACATCATGCCAGCAGTTCTGTGAAGGGTAAGGGTACGCTGCAGATTCTACTTTTGTTAGTTATAGAAATGAAAAGCACTTCAAATAAAGAGATGGGCTCATGATTCTACCTTTTTTTTTTTATTAAACTGCATGCTCAATACAACTACCATTACTTAGGGAAAAAAAAAGTTTCGTGTCTCATGTAGGCCAATTCTACAGAGCTATGTGGTTCAAAATTATTACTGCAGTGCTCAGAAAGCTTTACATAAATATCTTTTTCAGGATACACAGAATATTCTTGAGTTCAATATTACAGTCATTGAAACTATGAACCCATGTAAGAGATGAGATACAGTCCATTAGGAAAGGCACTTAAGTGCAATATAACGGGAGGAAAGTGAAAGCAGAAGAAAAGAGGTGCAAATCACACAAAGCACTGTGAGCAAAAAGTTATCGAAAACAAGAGCATGTGATTTATTTTTAAAAAGCATCAAAATGAAAAAAAATTACACAGTGGGAAAAGGAATTTCAAGAAGACCCACATAAATCTTTACAAAACAAAGCTGTGCACAGAGAGAGAGAGAGAGTGACAGAGAGGTGATGCAGATGTTGATATATACCTTGGAGGAGGGGGCAGGCTTGAGGGAGGCCATAGTTTGGACGTTGGAAATGTTGTGCTTTTCCCACTTGGCAGTCATACCTCTCTGGCTGCGGTAGCAGTAGATGGAGACAACGACCACCACGATGATGGCCAGGCTAAACACCCCTACTACAATGCCCATGATGCCTATGTTGGAGATTCGCTTGTAGTAGTAGCCATAGTCTGTGCCCTGGCTGTTCTCAAAGCCAGGCTCACCCACTGCAAGCACAAACAGAGCAGCACTAGTAGTGAAAACAAGGATTATTTTCACATCAAGAACCATCCAACATTTAATTTGATTTTCAACAACATACAGTAGTACTTTGTAAATGTCACTGGATATACAGATACACCACAGAAATTACTTCATGCAAGGTGCTCTGTTTTGCTGGGATAATAGCTACTGAACCCTACAAAAGGCTCCATAACTCCAATAATCAGAGTCCAACTATACTTGACATGCAGCCACTGCAGTCCAATTCAAGGTTAAATGATCATCCTCCATATGCCGCACACTAAAGCTACAAAAAATAGTTACTCCATAAAGTGTCCTCTTGCGTGACTTCATTTTCAAATAAATGAAAGACAACTCTACCCACCCACCATCACCACATAAAAAATCCCAACCAAAAAACCACAAACAAAAAACCACAAACAAACAATAACAAAAACAGAGAGAGAGAGAGAGAGAGAGAGAGCCTCTGAATTAAACAAATCCAAGCAGAACTTCAGCTGAAGAGGCACTTACAAATGACAGGGGAGACAACCATCTGAATGTTGTACAGTGTGTGCTCAGTGTCCCTGCGTTCCAGCACAAAAGTGACACGGGAGCCAGTGGTGATGATGGCCTGAGTGCTTCCTATCTCAGGCAGGTTGTTCTTGTCAAAGGAGCGCTGAAAAGAACATTCATTCCATGAGTAACCAGCACAGGTACTCTAATCCATTAACAAGTACTGATAAAATTCCACAAAACTAATGACTACCTGTAATGATGTTCAACAGTGCAAGTGCCAAAACAGTTTCTTTACATCTTCAATTGATTCTGTTCATTTCTATACTTAACCATCTTTACCCCTTGTCCTGCTATGGCCATTCTCTCCCGTACATGTCCTGCTGTGTCCTGCATGATACCTTTCATACACATGTGAGAGATATTTGGGAAGGGAATTGAGGTTTAGGGGCTGCATATTTTAATACAGATTCCCAGCTATTCTTATGCCCATTATCTGAGCTCAAAAGAAAAATTATTATTCTCTTGAGTGTGAGATATATGTTGTCATAATCAACACAAATCAATTTTGTGTTGAAAAAACAATTGTCCACCATGACCTTCCTGAATGAGGTACCGTGTCCTAGACCATATGGGTCAGCATGAATTGTGGTCAAGGGGGAGACACAACTCTATTGCTTTTAAATGGACACTGAATAGTTACTACTCGACCATGCCAATAAACAAACAACAAAATTCTACAACACCTGCTTCACAATGTGCATTTGTCCTTAAAAAAGATTCACCAGAGCAACAACAACAGAAAGTCTCTTCTGCAGAGCATACAAAGGTTACGACATGCATGTCTAAAAGCTGTTCTTGACAGATCAATGCCTCACCAGGAGGATCTGGCTTTCACTGCCGTCAAAGATGGAGAAGGTGACAAACTCATCACGGATCGTCATGGCAGCAACTTCCAGACGCAGGCGGTTGCTCTCAAAGGCTGTAACTGACCGCAGTTTAAGAATGCACTTGAGGGGCCCCCTGTTCAGCTGGCTGGCCCCTTTCCCATAGACATAGGCCCTCTTGTCCCCTATGTCTCTCTCGGGTCCATTGCAATCTGCATTGCTGTCCATGTAGACTGCAAAACAGGCATGGTCATGACAACGCTATCATCATTGCCATTGAATGATTCATGTAATGGAGACAACGTAAATGTTCACAAATGTCTGAAATGTGACAAGGGTATTTTATAACCCCTAGTCTCTACAACAGTGTTGCTTGTTTGGGGGTCAAGTATTATTAGACACCATTAGGTTACATGAGCTTCACACAGGCTGGAAGCTTGATCACGAGCCCATCTTGCTCAGCAGGGGAATGATTATATTGTACATGTCTGAATGCATCAGACAGGCCACACAGCAAGGAAGAGAAGATGAAAATGTAATATGCATGCGACTGCTCCAGTGGCAGACATCAGCTTGAGGGTTCACACAAGTGGATGCGATTCCTACCACCAGCAGCAGGTGGGTTGCTACAGCATTAATTCTTCATATGCCACTCCATGGATAGTGTCATAAATCTAGTGTGTCAAGCTCCAGTTCCCAGCTCACTTATCTCCCTCTGCCTTACAACAGGCTCTTGTGGCTTGCATTGAGTGCAGTTCCCAGCTCACTTATCTCCCTCTGCTTTACAACAGGCTCTTGTGGCTGGGATTGAGTGGGAGAACTACACTTGAAAACACTTCAAGAAAGGCAGAGTTTGTGGGAAACATACTAATGTTTTTAAAAAAGTTTTAATAATAAACAACAAGCTAGCTAGCTAGCTAAATATATATATATATATATATGAATTTCAATGCCCATAAGCTGATAAATATACCAATAGCTAGTTCTTGTTCTTGTTCTAATAAAATACAAGTGTTCATTCAAGTAAAATTGAGTATCTTTTGGAGAAAATCTTCACAAAATGCATTGCAATAATATACTGCGGAAGTGAAACAATCATTTCATATACATGTACATTTAAAACATATATAAAATTATGGAAGCAGATGTTAACATGCCACTTTGTCGTGATACATGCTGTACATTTGATGCAATATGGAGAGGAAATTAGCACAATACTGCAAAGTCATTAATGAGGACCCACAAAAAGTACTTACACTGAAAGTTGTCCAGAATGAACTGGTTCTGGCCATTGACTGGGAGCACTGCAGCCAGCAGCAAGAGCAGGACACAGTTGACGCTGGCTATCCAGCCCATTCTGGTGCCGTCTGTCTCCACGCTTTAGTCCCTCAAGTAGTGCTGTCTGCTCCTCATTCCCTCAGATCAAAGTGATCTCTCAATGATCAGTGATTCTGTAAACAAAGTGATTCTGTCAATGACAGCAAGAGCAGGACACAGTTGAAGCTGGCTATCCAGCCCATTCTGGTGCCGTCTGTCTCCACGCTTTAGTCCCTCTAGTGGTGCTGTCTGCTCCTCATTCCCTCAGATCAAAGTGATCTCTCAATACAGTGATTCTGTAAACAAAGTGATTCTGTCAATGACAGCAAGAGCAGGACACAGTTGAAGCTGGCTATCCAGCCCATTCTGGTGCCGTCTGTCTTCACGCTTTAGTCCCTCTAGTGGTGCCGTTTGTCTCCACGCTTTAGTCCCTCTAGTGGTGCTGTCTGCTCCTCATTCCCTCAGATCAAAGTGATCTCTCAATGATCAGTGATTCTGTAAACAAAGTGATTCTGTCAATGACAGCAAGAGCAGGACACAGTTGAAGCTGGCTATCCAGCCCATTCTGGTGCCGTCTGTCTCCACGCTTTAGTCCCTCTAGTGGTGCCGTCTATCTCCACGCTTTAGTCCCTCTAGTGGTGCCGTCTGCTCCTCATTCCCTCAGATCAAAGTGATCTCTCAATACAGTGATTCTGTAAACAAAGTGATTCTGTCAATGACAGCAAGAGCAGGACACAGTTGAAGCTGGCTATCCAGCCCATTCTGGTGCCGTCTGTCTCCACGCTTTAGTCCCTCTAGTGGTGCCGTCTGTCTCCACGCTTTAGTCCCTCAAGTAGTGCTGTCTGCTCCTCATTCCCTCAGATCAAAGTGATCTCTCAATGATCAGTGATTCTGTAAACAAAGTGATTCTGTCAATGACAGCAAGAGCAGGACACAGTTGAAGCTGGCTATCCAGCCCATTCTGGTGCCGTCTGTCTCCACGCTTTAGTCCCTCTAGTGGTGCTGTCTGCTCCTCATTCCCTCAGATCAAAGTGATCTCTCAATGATCAGTGATTCTGTAAACAAAGTGATTCTGTCAATGACACAAATGCAAGTCACACAGACTGCTAGGTTGTTTAGTTCTGCATGATTAATAAAGGTAATTTAAAAAGCCACTTATTTAGCACATTTTTATATCAACAGTATATGAAGAGTTGAAACAACTAAAATCTCTGTCTCACTTTGTGTCTGTCTCTGTCTGTGTTGATCTATGCATCTGTTTGTCAGTCTGTCTGTCTGTTTGTTTGTCTGTCTCATGAACACACACACCTGTATATTTCTCTCATTTTTATTACAAAACAGATAACTCATTCACAATTGTTCTACCATTACTTCCCTCGCGCTGTACCTAAAACCCCACTTCCGCATATGAATGAAAGGGACATGCAGCATTAGCAAATGTTTGACCCCCGAAACGACCATACAAGGAACGTACGCAAGTTCTTCACAGTTACAGTACTGCAAACATTACTGATGATTAAAGGCGACATCAATTAAGGTGTGTGCCAACATGACATAAGCAGTCTTCCTCCTCGCCTCAATGATTAACACCCAACCAAAGTGGATGCCGCTGGTTCTGTCACAAAAAGGTAACTCTTCTTTTTCATCATTTAATCCACTAAAAACACATACATTAGATAACCATACCTATTTATACCAATTTTGGAAAAGACTGGCCATCTTAACATAAATCAAGTAAATAGATCAACATCAAAGACACAGGCAAATGCCTGCATTGTTTTCACTCACCTGGCAAGTACGTCGTCTAACGGTCGGCCATCTTGCGTCTATTTCAGGACGCCGTGGTGACACACACAGGTGAGAGAGGGAGGTGAAACTAGTCGATACACAGCATAAGTTGTCTCCCCCTGACGTTCAAAATTGCGCTCTTCCATTGCAGTGCTTGGTCGTAACACTGTTTACCCGAGAGTCCTAGAAAGTCCAAAATTTTCAGCCTTTTTTAATTAATACTTATCACTGGCACTTGGCAGAGTCAGGCAGTTTTAATAATTCTCTCTCTCTCTCTCTCTCTCTCTCTCTCTCTCTCTCTCTCTCTCTCTCTCTCTCTCTCTCTTCTCTCTCTCTCTCTCTCTCTCTCTCTCTCTCTCTCTCTCTCTCTCCCCGTTCCGATCCCCCCCCCCTCTCCCCCCCCCCCCCCCCCCCCCCCTCCTCCCCTCATTATTATATGGTGCTGAACCGTGGAGCCTTCAAAAGCAAGAAACGAGAAGGTACATATGTCTCTGCGTGCAAAAAGTTATTGCACCAAACTATTTTGTATGTGGAGAGCTAGACAGATAACCTTTATTTACATTTTCTATTGCACAATACAAGCTGCGACATACTGGCTACCGAGCCAAGCTTACATGATGATATTGAACTCCCAAAATCCAAATAATAAAAACTTGCCGTGCATTGTGAAAATCACTTTGTGCAAACTCGGTTACTCATATGGATGGCTGCATGGGGGAGTACCGAATGTGAGAACTTTCTAAAGCAGCTGAGGTAAAGACTACAAGCCTGCTATCAACAGTTGTGGGATGAGAATATAATGGTACCAGCGAAAGATTTTCACTCTGCTGTACATTTTGAGACATATTTAGTCAAGAAAAATATTTCGACGCTGTTACATATACATTTCAGGGATATATTAATCCGTTTTCGATTAGGAATCGAGTAAATCGACGTTACAGACTGAATGGGGAGATCTTACCTAGCTGTCCATTCTGCAACACAGTCGAAGATGAAAGACATTTTCTGTTTGATTGCGATGCTTACAGAAAGACAAGAGATATTGCACGATATGTACACCCAAATAAAAGAAGACGGTGCCGTGAACTCATGAAGGGAACGAGCACCCGTTCAACCAGGGAAGTGGCGATGTATACTTTGTATGCAATGGAAGTCAGAGAGGAGGAAAAACCGGGAGCTGAGGGTGATAAATGTAGATGTTTTTCCATTTTTAGATGTTGACAGAGCTCGAAACATTTGGTGGTGGTACATCTCTCTCTCTCTCTCTCTCTCTCTCTCTCTCTCTCTCTCTCTCACACACACACACACACACACACACACACACACACACACACACACACACACACACACACACACACACACACACACACACACACACACACACACACACACACACACACACACACACACACACACTATTACGTTTTGTTATGCTGTTTATACAGGGAGGAGGGTGACGATGAGACCAACTTTTTTTTGTTTGTCCAGCATTGCCAGCTTTGAGAAATCATTTTTGTCCAAACATTTAGATACTCAAAAACTATTTGGAGATACTTTTGTTGTTGGTGTTCAGGAGTGGATCATATCACTTTGCCAAGCTTTCAAACACTGATCACACATGATTAATTCACTTATTTGAATTATTACTAGATTCTTTATATTGTATGCACGGATTGATGCTATCTAAATATCCCACCTGGAAATGCTTGATTAATTGATTACTTGTGTGCAGATGTAACTTTCACTGAAACAGGCTAGATGGAGGCCATCTCAAACCATTTCGTTTGTTCTCTCTCTCTCTCTCTCTCTCTCTCTCTCTCTCTCTCTCTCTCTCTCTCCCCTCGTCATTTTCTATTCTCTTCCTCATCACTTTTCTTCTCTCTTCCCATCACTTCTTCTCTAATCTCATCACTTCTCTTTCTCATAATTTCTCTTCACTCGTCTTCTCTCTTACCATCACTTATTTCCTTTTCCCATCACTTCTCTTCTCTTTCTCATCATTTCTCTTCACTCCTCTTCTCTCTTACCATCAATTATTTCCTTTTCCCATCACTTCTCTTTCTCATCATTTCTCTTCACTCCTCTTCTCTCTTACCATCACTTTTTTCCTCTACTCATCACTTATTTTCTTTTCTCATCACTTCTCTTCTCATCACTTCTCTTTTCATCACTTTTCTCTCGTCATTCCTCTTCTCATCACTTATCGTCATTTTTCTTCTCTTCTCTTCTCGTCACTTCTCACCAATCCTCACCACTCCTCACCATTTCTTGTCGCCACTTCTCGTCACCTCTCCACTCTTCTCTTTTCTTTTTTTCTCATCACTTATTTTATCGCTTTTGTTCTCGTCACTTCTCGTCACTCCGCTTCTTATCACTACTCGTGACTTTCCTCTCGTCTCATCACTTCTCTTCTCATCACTTCTCTTCTCGTCACTTCTCTTCTCATCACTTCTCGTCTCATCACTTCTCTTCTCATCACTTCTCTTCTCATCACTTCTCTTCTCATCACTTCTCTTCTCGTCACTTCTCTTCTCATCACTTCTCATCGATCACTTCTCTTCTCGTCACTTCTCTTCTCATCACTTCTCATCGATCACTTCTCTTCTCGTCACTTCTCTTCTCATCACTTCTCTTCTCATCACTTCTCTTCTCGTCACTTCTCTTCTCATCACTTCTCTTCTCATCACTTCTCTTCTCATCACTTCTCTTCTCATCACTTCTCTTCTCGTCACTTCTCTTCTCATCACTTCTCATCGATCACTTCTCTTCTCATCACTTCTCTTCTCATCACTTCTCTTCTCGTCACTTCTCTTCTCATCACTTCTCGTCTCATCACTTCTCTTCTCATCACTTCTCTTCTCGTCACTTCTCTTCTCATCGATCACTTCTCTTCTCATCACTTCTCTTCTCGTCACTTCTCTTCTCATCACTTCTCTTCTCATCACTTCTCTTCTCGTCACTTCTCTTCTCATCACTTCTCGTCTCATCACTTCTCTTCTCATCACTTCTCTTCTCGTCACTTCTCTTCTCATCGATCACTTCTCTTCTCATCACTTCTCTTCTCGTCACATCTCTTCTCATCGATCACTTCTCTTCTCGTCACTTCTCTTCTCATCGATCACTTCTCTTCTCATCACTTCTCTTCTCATCACTTCTCTTCTCATCACTTCTCTTCTCGTCACTTCTCTTCTCATCACTTCTCTTCTCGTCACTTCTCTTCTCATCACTTCTTCTCTTCTCATCACTTCTCTTCTCATCACTTCTCTTCTCATCACTTCTCTTCTCATCACTTCTCTTCTCATCACTTCTCTTCTCATCACTTCTCTTCTCGTCACTTCTCTTCTCATCACTTCTCTTCTCATCACTTCTCTTCTCATCACTTCTCTTCTCGTCACGTTTCTTCTCATCACTTCTTTTCTCATCACTTCTCTTCTCATCACTTCTTTTCTCATCACTTCTTTTCTTCTCTTCTTGTCACATCTTCTGTCGTCACTACTTCTCTCGTCACTTTTGTTTTCTTTTTCTCAGTCGGATGTACGAAGCTGCTATATGAGATCAAATGTGTATAATTTGGGGGTTTCTGCTATCATTACTCTGTTCTTATTTTCAAATATTACGAAACACACTGTGGGATGCATCATAATATCTCTCCTAGTGGTATAAATGACCTCTTTGGACAAATGAAATTCATTCACTCGTTCGTTCATTCGTTCATTTGCTGGACTGTCGATTCCTATATGCATTAATTAATCTTTCGCCCTTTGCATCGACGTGGAAATGAAACATTTCAATTCCGTCAATAATCAGTTCTACAATCTATTTTCACGGAAAATAAACAGTACCTTATATGACATTGGAATCCACTTATCAAAAAGTTTTTATATATAAATATAAACTGTAGTTTGAGTTGCGATTTGCAATAATATTGTTGAAAAAGCGCAATCCCTCTCACCTGAGCTATGAATGTCAAGTTTGCATATGATTCCAAATATGATTACCCACTGGTAATGGTTTTTATTGGCTAGCAAATCTGTCTGTCTTTCTTTGGTCAGTGCAGGCTCACACATATACGTTCATAGCCAATCAAAAACTTCCTTTCAAACGTTTTTGACACCAATGCCGTATTCTGAAGCCTTAGCATGAACTCATGGCGAAAATGACGGGCGCAGTCCTGCCATCGTTCACACAGGCAGATCACAATTAACCGCTTGTGGTACATTGTCACGATATAAACCTGTCACTGCTGTCTTTTGTTTCTTTCCTCCTCGAAAACATGAGATCAATGCTCCTCTGAGGACGTGCTTGATATGAGGCCTGGATAGCATGTTTGGTCTTCTGAGTCAAGGTCGTCAGCATTCAACGATTTCTCTAAGTGATTCAACATTAACTTTTAAAGTAATTTACAAAGCATCAGTAAACTATGAAATAATGTTTTTGCTTAAGTTAAGAAAATTAATTCAATAACACTATGTCTGTGTTGCCTAAAGAAATTATACTTCGTTTGCACGTTTGCAAAAGCTTATAAAATAGTCAAGATTGACGGAGTTTACTGAATTTCCACATGTTTGATGAAAAAGAACGTACGTAAATTTATTCCAATTCAAAATACTCTTTAAAACCTCTCTCCTCTCCTCTCTTTCTCCTCTCCTCCCTCTTCTCCTCTCCTCTCTTTCTCCTCTCCTCCCTCTTCTCCTCTCCTCCCTCTTCTCCTCTCCTCTCTTTCTCCTCTCCTCTCTTTCTCCTCTCCTCCCTCTCTCCTCTCCTCCCTCTTCTCCTCTCCTCTCTTTCTCCTCTCCTCTCTTTCTCCTCTCCTCCCTCTTCTCCTCTCCTCCCTCTCTCCTCTCCTCCCTCTTCTCCTCTCCTCCCTCTTCTCCTCTCCTCCCTCTTCTCCTTTCCTCCCTCTTTCTTCACCTCCCACTCTATTCATCTCCCTCTCTCTTCACCTCTCTCTCTCTCCTCACCTCCCTCTCTCCTCACCTCCCTCTCTTTTCCACTATCCTGGTTACTCTCTTCCCTTTAGGCGACAACAACACCAAAACAGTTTTGGTGTAAACATAATCTTCTTTATTCGAAGAAAACATCATTTCCACATAGAATCGACGACTGGAAAATTTCGAAGCTCAAATTTGACAGTTAAAGACACACAGATTTGTTTATTTCACAAGAAAGTGCTTCCCCCCCCCCCCCCCCACCCCCCCCCCCCCCCTCCCCCAAATTAATGAGACTCCTGTAAGAAGAAAAAATGTTTTGCATAGGTGAACTACCAAAAATGATGTGTTTATATTGCTTAGTTTCCAGTTAAACCTGTTTAAAAACTCCGAAGTCTAAGGGAGGAGGTGCCTCGTGCTAACGTCGCAGTTTATCGATTGTGAGCGTCACCGGCTCAAAGCGGCTGCCGTACCACACAATAACCGTGCTGCTTATTTGCGGGTACAGCCATGCAGTCAGCCCCGTCGCGCGTTACATCGTCTGTATTATCGCTTGGTTTTGTCCATCCAGGTGAGACCGTCTACTGCAAAGTGGGTCACAACAATCAAGATGGCTTCCTACCTAGGTTGAACCGATGTGATTCAGTTAAAGTTTTTCGCATTCTTGTCACTTCCATCGACTGGGAAATTTCCATCCAGGTGAATATTTGATCAGATGTAGTGACACCTTCATCCAGGTGACATGATCGCTGCCTTTGTCGCGCAGACAAGTTCACTCAATTTGCTCAGCAACCATCGCAAACTTCAATTCCGGGTTTGTTCAGTTGTCTGCCTTGGTTTGCACTCGCACTGTTGTAGATGATATGCTTATAGGCTTCGCCATTCCACCTTGAACAATATACAACTGTGTCTTTGATCTTGTTTCCTTGTTGTCACTGTTTCCTCTTTAAACCAATTTCTTTTTCACCTTTGATTGCTAACTGTAGAATTCGCAATCACATAGGCTGTGGCTTTGGTCAACATACCAACAAAAAATTCACTTGCCACAAAATCAAATGAAACATAATTTGCAGGGTGGATAGGTGTTTTCGTACGATTATTTATCGTATATATGGCTAGCTTGATTTGTACCATCATTGCGTTGAGATAAGCAGGATAAGTAGAACCTGTTGTTGTCAAAGCTGAACAGTAAAACAGCACTATGGCCCTCTACTCATTTACATGTTCGTGTGTCATTCTGTGGGAATGGTGTCTATGATAGATGGGGAAACGGGCATGTATTGATCTCGCATATGCACGTGTGTGCCTGCTAATCCTCCATCCTTCACCTTTTTTTACTATTTGTGTGTGTGTGTGTGTGCGCGCGCGTGTGAGTATGTGTCTGCCTGCCTGCCTGCCTGCCTGTCTGTCTGCCTGTCTGTCATTCTGCCTACCTGTCCGTTCGTACGTCTGATCATTCGCCCGTCCATATGTCCATCCGCCCGCCCGCCCGCCCGCCTGTCTCTGTCTCTTTCTGTGTGTGTGTGTGTGTGTGTGTGTGTGTGTGTGTGTGTGTGTGTGGTGTGTGTGGTGTGTGTGGTGTGTGTGTGTGTGTGTGTGTGTGTGTGTGTGTGTGTGTGTGTGTGTGTGAATCATCTTATTTTGATGTACACTGTTGAGATCTAGAGTTTAGACGATTTAGATTTTTCCGAATTTAAGCCTGTGTACCTGCGATGCAACTCTTCTGACGTGTGACCACAACTACACCAAATACATGTATAATGTGCAAAAGGTTTGGTTGATGTAACCAAAGACACTGCATAGTAACTTTGATATCATTGTGTACTACAGCAGGAATTTGCAGGCTGACGTTTGGGGTGAAACTCGATAACTGGAAATCACGCAGATATCCTCTTGAATTGTGCAAAATCATGATGAAAGGTAGACAAGAGATTATAACTAGACATGTTACAAATGAATGTTTCTATATGTCAGCAGCTCCGATTACATCTTGAAAGCCCACAAATATGTTCAAAATGTTAAATTTAATACGTTTAATGCATCGGGATTCCGAGAAGATCCTAAGTTTTAAAATGCTGTGAGAAGTATGCATTGTTGAGGAGAGATTTGAAAACGTACGCAATTCATTGAAAATACAACATTGGGTTCCAAAACAGACACGTATTTCGATGACAATATAAAAATCAAGTCTTTTCATGCCGTAAACACGAGGGTGAGCCAAATGAGAACTTTGAATATTTGTTATCCCGTAATATTATTGAACAACAAGGTACACACTTACCTCCTATTTCGGTGTAGTCTCCATTGTATTCAATACAGTCGTTCCAGTGCTTTGGAAGTGCATGGATGTCTTTGGGGGATGGGGGGGGGGGGGGGGGGGGAGGGGGGACATCCTTTTGACTGAGTGTGCAGCCACTCGTGCATCGCCTGCTGCTATACCTCTTAGGTCGGCGGCCTAGAAAGGCTCTTGCCTCTCATCCGCCTCCTTTGACGCGGTCTAAAGAGATGTGATAATCACAGGGGGCGAGGTCTGGAAGTATGGCGGATGTGGAAGACATTCAAAACGCAAATCTTGGATGGTTGCAATAGTAAAACGGACAGTATGAGGCTGAGCACTGTCATGGTGCAACAAAACACCTGTACTCAGGTGTTCACGTCGTTTGGACTTGAGAGCGGGTCGAAGGTGGTTTATGAGGAAATCTGCATATATTGGACTGATGACAGTGTATCCTCTGGACATGCAGTGTTCCAGAATTACCCCCTTTTTCGCCCCAAAAGAAACCATTACTTTTACCGCAGATGGTTGATTGCGAAAATTCTTTTTTGTTTTGTGAAGAGGTACGGTGCCATTACTCGCTCGCTCTCTCGGTTTCTGGCCGGTGGTAGTGAACCCGAGTTTCATCTCCTATTACACTTTTTCCAGGAACCCAAGACCTGCCTCAAAGCGCTGCAAAAGCTTTTTACAGACAGTGTCAACACCGTCGACGATTCAATTTTCATGTTCTGCAGTCAGCTGCATGGCGACGGGCCCCATCCGTGCAGGGCACTTTGTCGGAACTGCAGGAACATCATGCAATGGATGATGGCGCTCAGGACCATTGAGATTTTATTCGTCGGTGCTTTTTAATGGGTCACATCTCTTCTCTATTCAAAAAACAAATGACAAAACACTGCAGCTCTTTGGTGCGTGTTGAAAGTGGGGCAACCATCTTAACACGTCGTTTTTACATTGTGCTGCCACCTGTTGGTCACTCTCAAAACAAAACTTAATTAACATTGTTGCCAACTTGTAGAACAATCGAGCGTTGTAACGATTTTTTGTCGCACTTGTAAGGTTTTCATTTGACTCATTCTCGTGCGTCGACGTCTGCAACGTGCGCCTTAAAGACGTGAAGCTTGCAATCTCTGCAACTACCTGTATAAACCTCAATGTGTGTTTGTGTGTGTGTGTGTGTGTGTGTGGTGGTGTGTGCGTGTGGTGCTGTCAACTGTGTGCATGGTCGTGTGTGTGTGTGATGTAGGTGTGATGTGTGTGCGTGTGTGTGCGTGCGTGTGTGTGTGTGTGTGTGTGCGTGTGTGTGTGTGTGTTGGTTTGTATGCATGCATTTCCGTGTCACTTAAGCTGCTGTATTCAAAGTTGACGCACATAATCTAGGTGCCATAACAAAGTTATAGGCTATCTTATCTCTGGAAGTGACATCATAGGCCGGTTTATTGACAGTTCTTTTTGAAAAACATCGGCTAGGATGAGCGTTTTTTTAAGTTTGCCACCAAAGAATCCAGTTATGAATTACTCTCAGACAACTTGATTATAGTCGCTGCCTTGGCAGCGTTTCACAAACTGTGCTGTATTAAGTTTTCTGTATCTGCATGTCCTCCTGTCGTCTGCACTCCGTATATGGCAATATCATATCAAAGCTGTTTCAATAACTTTGGGGCTTTTAAACATTTTTCTTCTTCATTCCTCACACACTATCACCACGTCGTTAACGCAATGCCGAGGTCGAAATGAAAGAGAATTCGAACAATGGAATGCGGTCGTGCCTTTTTCAGGTGACCATCAATCCTCCACGTGAGAGGAGGCAGGCGATCTTCGTTGATTGAATGACGTGACCGAACTTCCAATCTGACAAGATGGCCGCCACACCAGCCTTTGTGGGAGTCCTCCTCCTCCTGTGCTGTCCTCCCACTGCTCTGGCAGAGCGAGTTTGTAAGTATGTGTGTGTGTGTGTGTGTGTGTCTGCGTGCGTGCGTGCGTGTGTGTGTTTGTGTGTGTGTGTGTGTGTGTGGCTGCGTGCGTGAGTGGGTGTGTGTGTGTGTTTGTGTCTGCGTGGCGTGTGTGGTGTGTTTGTGTGTGTGTGTGGTGAGTAGGTGCGTGGCGTGTAAACGCGGGTGTGTGTGGGTTGGTGGTGTGTGCGTGTGTGTGTGGTGTGGAGTGTGTGTGGGCTTGTGGTACGCACTCTCAGGAGTGTGGAGTCAGTGGCTGCCCTCAAGTTAGAAAAGGATCGTCAAGCTTGATTGAGAGAGAGAGAGAGAGAGATCAGACGGGAGAGAGAGAGACGAGAGAGAGAGGAGAGACGGGGGGGGGGGGAAGAGGAGGAGAAAGGAAGGGAGGGGGGAGGGAGGGGGGGTTGGGGTGGGGGGGATGTGAGGGGTGGGGTGGGGGGGGGAAGGTGTGGGAGAGAGAGAGAGAGAGAAAGAGAGAGAGAGAGAGAGATGGCGAGAGAGAGAGGAGATGAGAGAGAGAGAGAGAGAGAAGGCAGCAGGAGCTGCCAAGTGCTACAATTAGGCAGTAGCATCGCTGGGGTATACGATATCGAAGTGGCTTGCTACGATGCTACGATGTCAGGGAAAAACTACGGTTTTTCAAAGATGGAACGGAACTTTTGAAACGTCACGAAAGAAACCCCCCCCACCCCCACCCCCACACCCCGCAAAGACCTATAGGATCTTGGCCCGCTTTACGCTGGCGGTTTCAGCGCTACGAGCGTCGAACTTGATTTGGACCTCAAGTAGAAACCCCCCTCCCGGGGGTGCGATGGTGCGTGCGCGTGGTGTGTTGTGTTTGTGTGTGTGCGTGTGGTTGGTGTGCGTGCGCCTCCAGGAGTTGGAGTCAGCGGCTGCTCAGTTAGAAGGATCGTCAGTTGATATGAGAGAGAGAGAGAGAGAGAGAGAGAGAGAGAGAGAGAGAGAGGGGGGGGGGG
>JAWQFJ010001776.1:30403-40403 GCA_034096865.1 Theodoxus fluviatilis
ATCAATTTGATGTATCAATTTTATGAGTTCATAACTTCATGGCTGACTGTCCCATTCCACAGAGGACCGCAACGATCCGGGCACGGTGACTGGAGTGGCCAAGCTGTCGGCAGGTGGGATAATCGGCATCGTGGTGGGTCTGCTGGTCATGCTGGTCCTCGTGGTGCTGGTCATCTGGTGCTTGACCACTGGCAAGATCTACGAGTACTTGGGGCGTACCAACAAGTCGGGTTCCGAGGAGAAGATTGGAGCAGACGGCACCAACCTGTCGCGTGCTGCCAGTCAGGACTTGTCTGGCTTCGACCACAAGGTGCTGCAGATGAGATCGACCCGAGGCGTGTTCCCTAGAGGAGGGCGATTCGTATCGATAGGTATCAAAAACGTTCTGGGATGAGCGTTGATCACGAAGCTCAAAGCTTTTCTCCTACCTGAACATCTACTCGCAAACGCTCGCCTCGAACGCTCATCTTTTGAAGTTTTTTTTTACCCCTGTCGATACGTATTGCTATCCGCTGTTGAACGCGCCTCGGATCAGCTATTGTTTTCAACCAGTATTTGTTCAACTTTTCATGAAGCTAATCATTCTCTCCAGATGCTTTTTCTGTTTATCCGATTGTTATTGTCACTGCTTTGTTCGTTGCTCTATGTAATTTATCCCTCTATTCTTGTCGTTTCTGTCCATTTATTTCTTTCCTTGATGACTTTTGTGTCGATCTTGTGCGCAGCCACAGAAAGAGGAGAAGAAAAGAAAGGGGGTGGGGGGTGGGGGAGTCGGAGAGGAAGAAAAGGAGAAAGTAGTGGAGAAAAGGAGGAGAAGAAGAAGAAGGAGAGAGAGAGAGAGAGAGAAAGAGAGAGAGAGAGAGAGAGAAGAGAGAGAGAAGAGAAAGAGAGAGCGAGATAGAGAGAGAGAGAGAGAGAGAGAGAGAGAGAGAGAGAGACGGGGGAAGGGGGGCTGTTGTAATAAACAAGCTATTCTGCGTTTTTATTTCTATTTTTGCAGCTAGCAACTGAATTTGCTTTTTTTGTGTCAAAGATATCACGATGAAGCATAGATATTTGTTCCTCCACTGCAATTACCAACCCGATATATTTACCTAACTGCGGAGCAATGTTGCATTTTCAACTCGCTTTTCCTTCCAGGACCCAGTTATCTGGAACACGCTGACCACCGGTCAGTACACGCCAGGCTCCACCCCCAATCAGGGCAGACGCAGCTTCCGGCAGGGCCAGAACCGAGGGTTGCCTCCCTTTGCTGGGGGCGCGAAGCCCACTGTGACGGTGGGAGAGGAAGACGTCAGACTGACAGCTGGCAGGCAGGGGGCGCAGTGGCGAAGGGACAGCGAGGGGAAGACGCAGCCAGGGGAATACTCGGACGTGTACGAACCTGGGGGACGATTCCGCAGCACGAGCCACGCTGATTACATCAACTCGCGGTGGGGTTCGGCCAGGGAGAACGGCGGCGATGAGGAAGGCGGCAACCAACAGGGCTCTCCTGGCCGCTTCCGCAGGGGTGCCCCGCCCAGGGGCAGTCGGCAAGGCGCAGGAGACGACGCCAGGGCTTCCCTCAACGAGAAGGAGAAAGCCAGGCTAGCCATGGAAGGCAGCACTGGAACAGCCCAGGACAACTTCCAGAGAAGCGGATCCGGAAGAGGCTCGGGGCGTGGGAGCATGCGCAAAGACGACCCCGCTCGCTCAAGCAAACGAAGCGCAGACGGCAATGAGGCGGAGATGATGCGACGCTCCAAGGCTGAAGGCAGCGACGATGATGAAGGTATCCCAGGGAAGAAGAAGAGGCGGCCAGGGTCGGGACTCTTCGAGAATCCAGACGAGGAAGGCTACCTGTACGACTACGATCAGCTCCACACGCTGTCTGGCTCGGACTTGGCGGGAAAGTCAGGCGAGGGAAAAGACGCTGCAGCAAAGACCAGCCAAGTCGCGCCACCCTCCCTGGACGACAGCGCTACTACGATGAGTGCACCGCAAGCCACCGTCAGACTCGACACCCCAGCCAACATGGGTAACCTTGACACCTCCACTGACAACCAAACCGGCACCGACGCCGACGCCGCGTCGGAAGACACGCCGAGGAAGGAAAGCGCGCCGCAGAAGAAGAAGCGGAGCGACAAGAAGAAGAATTCAAAGAAGAAGAAAAAGGGACGCAGCATTCTGGACACGTCTTCCATCGACTACTCCGACCCCGACGCCATGCCGCCTGAGGCGTCCGACCCCATCTTCTCCCAGGACTCCAACGCAGCCTACGGCCAGAGGCGTCAGCCGCCAGGGGGTTTCGGCTACAGCCCGTACCAGGCGCCCTACGGGATGCCCATGATGTTGCCCTACGGCATGGTGCCCATGCAGCCAGGCATGCAGGCTTACGCCTACGCCTTCCAGGGCGCCGCACCAGGAGACGGCCAACAGCCTGGCACCACGGCAGGCCAGGCAGCCTGGGTCGTACAAGAAACGCCCACCAGGGTCAGTGTCTGTCATGTGCGGAGGAGATACCTTTTTTAAAAAATAGAAAAGGGGGTTGCGGTGGGGGAGGAGAGAGGAGGGGAGTGGAGAGGGGCATGTGAGGTGAAGGGTGTGTGTGGATACAACAAGATACAAGATACTTTATTGTCCTCATTGTACAAGGAAATTCGTTTTGTCGGTGGCAAAAACATAATACATACATACAAAAACAGAAACGTACAAGAAGTTCAACATTAATTAACTCAATCACATCGCTCAAGTTATAGAGTCAAAACAGAAAGACACAATAAGATAGGACACATTTAGCGCTACATCATAGGCAATTCAATTTAATAGAGAAACATTTTACACCGCAACAAGTAATCACAGAAGGAACAAAAGACACAAGCATGCACATCAAACAATCATCGTCACGCAATCACACTACCCGATCCTCAACCATAACACATGTGCAAGCCGCCCCCCCCCCCCCCCCCCCTCCCCCCAATCATGTTCTTCATCCTGCATCACAACATAATCACAGGAAAGACCAACAAGAGACAGGCATGCACATCAACAACCACACTCACACAGCACACATACACGATCATCAACGCATAACGCATGCACTCCCCCCCCACACACACACACTCTCACATGTTAATCCTTGTTGTCACAGACATAGTTCACGCCATTCATAGTCCTTTCTGTCACAGTTCACAGCACTACAAGTCCTCTTAGTCCCAGTTCACTTTACATCGGACTCGCAGAAATTAGCTTAGAAAAGCTTTTCAATCTTAGATGAAGGGGTTAGGTGAATTGATGGATATGTAGGTGAGTGGATGGATGGATGGATAGATGGTTGTGTTTTGTCTGTCTCTCTACCTGCCTCTGTGTGTGAGTGTGTGTGTGTGTGTGTGTGTGTGTGTGAGAGAGAGAGAGAGAGAGAGAGAGAGAGAGAGAGAGAGAGAGAGAGTTTTAATGAACATCTATTCACAGTTTCGCTGAAATCTTTCTGGAAAAAATTTCTGAAATGAATTTATTTCGCAAATTAAATAATGCGTACATTAATAGACAAGATCAACAGAGCAGTTTGTCTTTCTCTGCTCAATGTCAGCAATCATCAATTACTGCTTCTGCTCAGATAATGTGCAAATGTGTGCAGACAATTAAGGTCTAGTTTGAGTGTTTGAACTCGTAGGTGTTTATGTTGTCTTCTCTCATGATTCTCTGCACGGGTGTGAGAGCTTTTTCCTGCCTGTTGTTTATCAAACCTTCTTTCCCACCGCCATTCCAGGACGGACCCATGCAGAAGACGGCCTTCATGGTGGCCACCACCACCACGCCCTCCAACCCGGCCAGCCGCCAGGGAAGCTTCCGTGGACATCCGGGCTCTCCCAACCACGCGTCCACCCCAGCTGGCGCTTTCGACACCCCGCACAGGTACCTTGGCTTTTCCTCCAGTATCCAAGTTCTGACATGAAGCGAGCTGCGTGCAGAAAACATTTTGTATGGCCTCTTAGAACGTCATTGCCGTCTGTAGCTTTCCACTCTTCATTGCCGTCTGTAACTTTCCACTCTTCATTGCCGTCTGTAGCTTTCCACTCTTCATTGCCGTCTGTAACTTTCCACTCTTCATTGCCGTCTGTAACTTTCCACTCTTCATTGCCGTCTGTAACTTTCCACTCTTCATTGCCGTCTGTAACTTTCCACTCTTCATTGCCGTCTGTAGCTTTCCACTCTTCATTGCCGTCTGTAACTTTCCACTCTTCATTGCCGTCTGTAGCTTTCCACTCTTCATTGCCGTCTGTAACTTTCCACTCTTCATTGTTGTCTGTAACTTTCCACTCTTCATTGCCGTCTGTAACTTTCCACTCTTCATTGCCGTCTGTAACTTTCCACTCTTCATTGCCGTCTGTAGCTTTCCACTCTTCATTGCCGTCTGTAACTTTCCACTCTTCATTGCCGTCTGTAACTTTCCAATCTTCATTGCCGTCTGTAGCTTTCCACTCTTCATTGCCGTCTGTAACTTTCCACTCTTCATTGCCGTCTGTAAGTTTCCACTCTTCACTGCCGTCTGTAAGTTTCCACTCTTCACTGCCGTCTGTAGCTTTCCACTCTTCATTGCCGTCTGTAAGTTTCCACTCTTCACTGCCGTCTGTAAGTTTCCACTCTTCACTGCCGTCTGTAAGTTTCCACTCTTCATTGCCGTCTGTAGCTTTCCACTCTTCATTGCCGTCTGTAAGTTTCCACTCTTCACTGCCGTCTGTAAGTTTCCACTCTTCATTGCCGTCTGTAAGTTTCCACTCTTCACTGCCGTCTGTAAGTTTCCACTCTTCATTGCCGTCTGTAGCTTTCCACTCTTCATTGCCGTCTGTAAGTTTCCACTCTTCACTGCCGTCTGTAAGTTTCCACTCTTCATTGCCGTCTGTAAGTTTCCACTCTTCATTGCCGTCTGTAAGTTTCCACTCTTCACTGCCGTCTGTCAGTTTCCACTCTTCACTGCCGTCTGTAAGTTTCCACTCTTCACTGCCGTCTGTAAGTTTCCACTCTTCATTGCCGTCTGTAAGTTTCCACTCTTCATTGCCGTCTGTAGCTTTCCACTCTTCATTGCCGTCTGTAACTTTCCACTCTTCATTGCCGTCTGTAACTTTCCACTCTTCATTGCCGTCTGTAACTTTCCACTCTTCATTGCCGTCTGTAGCTTTCCACTCTTCATTGCCGTCTGTAACTTTCCACTCTTCATTGCCGTCTGTAACTTTCCACTCTTCATTGCCGTCTGTAACTTTCCACTCTTCATTGCCGTCTGTAGCTTTCCACTCTTCATTGCCGTCTGTAACTTTCCACTCTTCATTGCCGTCTGTAACTTTCCACTCTTCATTGCCGTCTGTAAGTTTCCACTCTTCATTGCCGTCTGTAAGTTTCCACTCTTCATTGCCGTCTGTAAGTTTCCACTCTTCATTGCCGTCTGTAACTTTCCACTCTTCACTGCCGTCTGTAAGTTTCCACTCTTCATTGCCGTCTGTAAGTTTCCACTCTTCACTGCCGTCTGTAACTTCCCACTCTTCATTGCCGTCTGTAACTTCCCACTCTTCATTGCCGTCTGTAAGTTTCCACTCTTCATTGCCGTCTGTAAGTTTCCACTCTTCATTGCCGTCTGTAAGTTTCCACTCTTCATTGCCGTCTGTAAGTTTCCACTCTTCACTGCCGTCTGTAAGTTTCCACTCTTCACTGCCGTCTGTAGCTTTCCACTCTTCACTGCCGTCTGTAACTTTCCACTCTTCATTGCCGTCTGTAACTTCCCACTCTTCATTGCCGTCTGTAACTTCCCACTCTTCATTGCCGTCTGTAAGTTTCCACTCTTCATTGCCGTCTGTAAGTTTCCACTCTTCATTGCCGTCTGTAAGTTTCCACTCTTCATTGCCGTCTGTAAGTTTCCACTCTTCATTGCCGTCTGTAGCTTTCCACTCTTCACTGCCGTCTGTAACTTTCCACTAAGGTGCAAAAGTTAGGCCTATTTATATGATGAGACTACTGTTTCTAAACAGACCACGCTGCACCGTCGTTAAGACTGGAATTTGGGGGTGGGTGGGGGGGTTGTGTATTAAGTCTTTTGAATGAGAACAGCAATAACGGATAAAGTACGTTGCTTTGTACACACACGATGACTTTTACTCGTTGATTGATTGCTTCTTTCCTTTTTTTAGTGAATGTTTTGTTTTCTTTGTCGCTATGACATGTGTGCATATGGTAGCGAACATTTTCTCTGGTCTTGTCGGGCCTGTATAGTTCACAGCAGTTATGTGGATATAAAACAAGGGCGTGCACTAATAACACTTCATAACCCACTGTTTTCAACGTCTTTACTCTAAACCTTCTCCACTGTCCACACAGGGGAAGCGGACGAGGCAAGGGAGGCAAGCAGAATCCTGCAGACAGAAATGCCTTGGCTCTTTCTCATGGGAGACCTGGCACCACCCCAGGCCACAAGTCTGCCATTATGAAGGCAGGCACGGACCCAGATACGGGCATCCACACCACGCAAACCATGTGGTCAGACAGCGTACCCGACCCCTCGGATCCACCCCCTGACGCCAACCCTCAGATCACACGCAAGACCGTCACTCGTATCACTACTCGCAGTGGCCACGCTGAGCTTCCCTCCACTGCGGACGCACGTGAGTTGCCTCCCTTTGTCGCTTACCATTTTCCTGTGGTTTCGGGGCTGTCGTAGCTGCTGGAATTATTGCTCTTATCGTCATGTAGGTTGAGGTTCCGACGGCTTCAAAAGATATGGTATATACCACGGAAAATAGAGCAAATTGACACTAAGGAGGAATTAAGCGTGACGTAACCTATATCTCCCCAAAAACCTTCTTCTGCGAGTGACGTTGCTGGTTGAAACACTGCCTATTTCGCCCCTTTACTATTAAGCAGTTATCATGACCTCAACAGTCTGTTGCAGCTCTTGCTTTTACTCCTGCTCCTGGGCACACCTCTTCCCATTATTTGTTGACCTTCCTTCCGCTCCTACTCCAAATACACCTTGTGCACAATCTTTGGTTTTCTTCTCCCTTCACCAACCTCTTCTTTCTCCTGTCTTTTCTCAAGTTCTCCCTCTCTCTCTCTCTCTCTCTCTCTCTCTCTCTCTCTCTCTCTCTCTCTCTCTCTCACACACACACACACACACACACACACACACACACACACACACACAAACAGAGGCACAACACACACAACATACACACACACACACACACACATACATACATACATACACACACTCTCAGATCTTTCCTGTCCTCGAAGCCCCCTTGCTTTATCTTTTCCTCCTTTCTTCATCAACCATTATTTCTCTCCTGCTCCTCTTTGCCGCCATTCCTCCCTTTCCCTCTCGTCTGCACATCTTGGTCCCTGTCACTTCCACCCACTGAAATCAATCTATCTGCAGTCAACTTCACGGACATGTTCGCCATCGAGCCAGACCAACCAGACTTCCTGTCCCCTTCACGTTCGGTGCAAGGAGGCCACTCCTCTAGGGCCCTCCCTTCCACCATCACGCCAGAGCGGGACAACGTGGCTTTCTATGACGGACCCGCCTACCCGGGACATCCTGGGGCTCCAGGCCAGGTCGTCCACAGCGCCTCACGTCACAAAGCCATTCGTGACCGCGTTTCCAGTAGGGATTCTCTAGCATAGTGACGTTTGTGACGGCAGCTTCCATGGCAACAGCGTGCGTCACATAGCAACGACGTGTGCGTCGCATGGCAACGTGTGCGTCGCATGGCAATGACGTGTGCGTCGCATGGCAACGTGTGCGTCGTGTAGCAACAACGTGTGCGTCGCGTAGCAACAACGTGTGCGTCGCGTAGCAACAACGTGTGCATTGCATAGAAACGCAAGCACGCGACGCTCAGCAATGTACGTCCCCCGGGAAGGACACATGAATCTCGTAGCAACGTCATGTGCTTCACAGAGGAATAGCATTGACATGGTAGTCATCTTTAATCGACCTGTGTAGCAGACGACTTCAGGGCAGTTATTTTGCAACGTACAGCTTCAACCCTAGGATGAGACAATCAAACGATCTCAGAATAGATTTGTAAGAGACTATTGAGCAAATTAAATGGAAACTTTTAATAGTAACATTAGAGTTTCGTAAATGCTACACTGATATTAAGTGCTAAGTCTTCGTTAAAAACAAGAAATAATTTGGCTGTTGTCGTGACGTCTCGATCATTCAAGGGTCTGGTGATAAAGTTGCTTGTTCTCTTTGTACTGCCATCATGGTCTCACAGTTGTTGAAACATTACCTCATCTTGTTGATGGATGGATATTTTCTGTATATTTGAACAGATGAGATTTGCAATTTTTATAACCTGGCGCAATGGTCATTCTCATCATTATTCAACAATTGTCACCCGAGTTCATACATTATATTGACGTCATTCAACAGTTTATCCTTTCACTTTGTGCATTTGTCTAGTAGTGCTACATTCATCAATCAATCATTCATCCAATCATTCAGTTAATCAGTCATCTTACATTTTCATATGTTTATTCATTTTTGCATGAAATTATAATAATATAACTTTTCCTTGCTGCATTTTGTACATAATTGACGCATTAGATTTAGCTGAATTCAGTAGAGAGATGAATAAATATTTTCTTACTTTCTCTAGTTTGACGAGGTTTCTGTATATTTGCAAATGACTTCATGCATTCCTCTTTATTTGCTGCCAGTACCGTCAAAACTTTGCTGTATTAAAGACAGATTTTCCATGTGATGATTACTATCTTTCTAGATTTCAGTCTAGGTTTGTTTTCAGTTTTTGGATTGTTCCTCTTGAGAGACCTTGACAGACAGACAGACACACATACACACAGACACACAGACAGACAGACAGACAGACACACAGACACAGACAGATACACAGACAGACAGAGAAACATACAAACAGACAGACACACAGACAGACACACAGACAGACACACAGACAGACAAACACAGACAGACACACACGCAGACAGACAAACACACACACAGACACACACACAGACACAGACAGACAGACAGACAGACAAACATACAGACAGACAGACAGAGAGACAGACAAACAAACAAACACAGACAGACACACAGACAGAGACACACACAGACAGACAGACAGACAAACAGATACACACACACAGGCAGACACACAGACAGACACACAGACAGACACACAGACAGACAGACACACACACACACACAGTCAGACAAACACACAGACAGACAGAGAAACATACAGATACACAGAGAGACAGACAGACACACAGATAGACAGACAGACAGGCTGACACACAGACAGACAGACAGACAGACACACACACACACTCACACACACACACACAGACAGACACACACACAGACACACACACACACACACACACACACACACACACACACACACACACAGACAGACTGTCTGCCTGACTGACTGACGATCTAACTGACTGAAGGTGAGGGATGGGGTTACACGTTTTAATGCGTTGAATTTCACTCCCATCAGAGGTGCTCGAAGGGCAACTCACAGTTCCGGAGGTACCGTTTTTGTTTTTCTTGAATGATTTGGGAAACCAATATTTTTTTAGTGCATTAGGAATAGTGTTCCAGAGAACAGCTGCTACACAAGAGAACAAACGACGGCTATTTCTCACGTGCAGGTACCCTTTAGCTAAGGACTGTTCCTCTTGTACAACACATCGCCTTCACAGCCTTTGGAATATGCCCTGTTTTATTGCCCGCGAATTGCTATGTAAGATTCCAAAAGCACATCCAACGCGAACAATGGACAGGATGTAGTTGCCTTTTTACCGTCGCTGAGTTAGCTGAATGTGATTTCAGACATCATACAGTGTATGCATTCTGACAGACCAGAAAAGCATGATGTGAAACTGCTCGCTTCAAGTCTTCACCATGACTGTGAAGGCAACGTATTTACTCCACTCCGCAGCACCTGTTGTACACAAGTGCATGGACGCCGATGACTCCCTCTCCAAACTGGAT
>JAWQFJ010001776.1:47903-52903 GCA_034096865.1 Theodoxus fluviatilis
GCCGTAGCTGAAAATAGATTAGGCTGCGCTAGGCTTTCAGCCCAGTCAAGCAGGCAGGCTGGCAGTGGGAGGGTTCTCAGGTTTCAGGTCAGCTGGTGAAGAGCTGTTAGGGGGTGCCTCTAAACTAGCTCTTTGCAATTTTTTAATGTCAAAAACTACAATATTTTTCATTGTCTCACTATGTAGATGAAAACATGGGGTTTGCACTGATACTAAACATCTGTTGTGAAGGTTTTAGATCGTACAAGAAGATCGTAGTGCAATCGGTGTGTTTACATCGGTCTCTCCGCTAATTCGGTTACCCAGTCTTGTGGTCCAGTCTGGCTAAATTTGTCTTGACTGTGTCACGTCTCGTCGATTCGTGAAGCTTCGCGGCAACAGAGCAGATCGAACACTTTTCTGGAAGTGTCTGGAACCTGTGTGGAGGGTATATAAGCCCCACAGACAGAGACAGGAGCAGCAGATGGGACAGAGTTAAGGTGAGAGCTTAATTAGAGGATAAACGAGTCCTCCTTTGTAAGGAGTGAGTCCTCTGCGACACTGCGTGTAGAGTGAAGCTGCTACGATGGTACTGCTTACTGTCACCACTGTGTATCGACTAGTGCGTGAATAAAGTTTATCGAAAACGACCACCAGCGTATAGTCCGTAAGGAGATACATGAATGTGTTAGAAGTAAGATCAGAGGAAGATTTCACTCCAAGAAGTCTTTGATAGCACTTGTAGCACAGAAACTTTGAGTGTTTGCTCTCTATGTCATTCTCAGTGTTTGTGTTGTAGAATGTCAAAATATCACATTTATAAGAAATTCAGTTTTTTTACCTTCTTCCTATCATACGTTTTGCTCATCTTTCCCCACAACTCTGCAGAAAGAGTTGAAGCGTCTATCATGCTCACTCTGAGCATGAGAAGGGAGAGATGCCATTTTTGCATGTTCTTCTATCCGCCCAATGTCTCTCTCTTCAATTCATCAATCTTGATGATGTTTAGATTGTAGAAATCAGAAGAAAATACTCTCACAAGTGATGTAGTTGTGTTCACCAGGAAAACTGGTATTCCAAAGATATGATGATGTTAAAACATCGAGGAATTTCCTGTCCGCCTGATGTGAAAATGTAAACAGAAAGAAGGCTTACCTGTCTGACCCGACCGCTGTCCTGCGGCCGCAGCACCGCCACATGGCCCCTAACTGTCAATGTGAGGGCTGGCCCTCGGTCCAGGGGACTAAATGCTACAGTTTTGGGCGAAATGTAAGGCCGTGCGCTCATCTTTTGTCATTGTTTTATCTTGTCTTCGATTTGATAACAACACAACAACCCTTACCTCGTGGTTTTGGCATCTCCGTTCGGCAATTGTTCGTTTGTGGTGCGTTGCTTCTGTTTCTGTACCGACTTGTCGTAGTGAGTCGTCTATGTAACGCCGAATCCCCTCCCACCGAACTGACCCTCCAGGACCTGTCAAGCAGGGGCGGGTTACTTAGTCTTGACGTGGAGGTAATGGTGGGAGGACCGGATTGCTCTTCGCGTTTCCGCTTGGTTGTTGTCAGCACACGATCTGTGAGGTCGATTCAAGTGGGTCGTGGGGGGAATGCTGGTTTGCTGAGCGAAGAAGAAAGAAGGAAGATAGGAAACGTAGAAGAGGAAGATCAGTCCAGAAAACAAAAAAGAAGAAGATGAAGAGAAGTCAGCCAAAAGAAGATCGAACGAAGCAAGAATGGGAGGGCGGTAGGACCTAGGGGAGGAGGAGGAGGAAGGAGGGAGGCGGAGGAGGAATGGTGAGGAGGAAAGGAGGGAGGCGGGAGCTGGAAGGAGGAAAGGGAGGCAGGAGGAGGAGGCAACGAGTCAGTGGAGAGGGAAGGAGTGAGGAGTGAAGCGAGGATACGAGCGGAGGTGTGGGTCAGGGATTGGAGGCGAGGAGGAGGAGAGGAGGAGAAGAGGAGGCAGGAGGAGGAGGAGAAGAGGAGGCGGAGGAGGAGGAGGGAGGAAGAGGGAGGGAGGAGGAAGGAGGAGGAGGAGAAGGAGGAGGAGGGAGGAGGAGGAGGAGGAGGAGGAGGAGGGAGGAGGGAGGAGAGGAGGAGGAGGAGCGAGGAGGACGAGAGAGAGGTGGGAGGAGGAGGAGGAAGGAGGAGGAGGAGGAGGAGGAGGAGGAGGAGGAGGAGGAGGAGGAGGAGGGATGGAGGAGGAGGAGGAGGAGGAGGAGGAGCGAGGAGGAGGGAGGAGGGAGGAGGAGGAGGAGGAGGAGGAGAGGAGGACGGAGGAGGAGGAGGAGGAGGAGGAGGAGGAGGAGGAGGAGAGGAGGAGGAGGAGGAGGACGAGGAGGAGGAGGAGGAGGGAGACGAGGAGGAGGAGGAGGGAGACGAGGAGGAGGAGGAGGAGACGAGGAGGAGGAGGACGGAGGAGGAGGAGGAGGAGGAGGAGGGAGGAGGAGGAGGAGGAGGAGGAGGAGGAGGAAGGAGGAGGAGGAGGAGGAGGAGGAGGAGGAGGAGGAGGAGGAGGAGGACGGAGGAAGCAGGCAGGAGGAGGAGGAGAGGGAGGAGAACAAGACGAAAAAGAAGGCCATGATGGACGACGTTGGTGGGTTGTGGTGACGACGAGATGATGATGATGATGATGAGATGATGATGATGTTGATGAGTGATGATGATGGGATGATGATGGTGATGATGATGATGAATGATTGATGGATTGCTGATTGAGATTGATGATGATCGATTGAGGATTGATGATCTGATGCGGACCGACGACCCGCTGACGCGACGATTGACGATGGACGATTGACGATTGACGACTGACGGACTGATGATTGATGAGATGATGATGATGATGTTGAGATGATGATTGAGGATATGATGATGAGTGATGATTGATGATTTGATGAATGAGTGATGATGATGATGATGATGATGAATAGAGTAATGATGATCGCAATGTGACAAACAGAGCATTACTTGGAACGTAAGAGCAGAAATTGATAAAGCACGTCACTGTTGCAACTTGCAATTTCTAAAAACATTGACGTAGAACAAAATAAGACAATAAAATCAAAACAGAAACATAATAAATTATCAGACTTATCCATTATAAGTAAAAATTTACCCTTTGTAGCGTAACACTATGGAACGGTTTTCTTTGCGACAGTAACTGCAATATCAGGTCGCTTAAAAGCATATAATTATCTGTAACGATTCATGACATGGTGATAAATGGTTTTAAGTGATGTTTCCAAGCATTATTAAATCACACTATTTCTGAAGTTTCCCCATCTGTTACCATGTTACAGCAGGTGTTACACCACACGATCTTACTACAGATAAAGAAAGAGCGAAGGCCAGGGGCAAAGACCCGCTGCTCTGCTCAGCTGCCATTCAGCGTGGCTGAGACAATAATAGTGCATATCTCTGTGTTCAGAATGCTCAGCTGCATGCATAGGAAACCTTGCCTGGACAGAGTTACTGCACGCCACTGTGCCAATAACCAAACAGCCCGTAACCCAGAGAGGAACACAGTGGCCGTGCCTGTTGTAAATCCTGCTTCACAACTTGAGCCAGGAGGGGTTTGAGTTTGGTTACTCTACATACGCGAGTAGCACAGTTGTCTCGAGGACTGCTTGACAGACTTATCAGTGATTTACGGAAATCAATAGCGCAGACCCCGAACCAAGTTTCCTCTGGTCACCACTATATAAGACCTCCGTTCTGGTTGTCGACACCTCTGGAGATACGCCATGAAAGAATTCCTGAGACACGGGCGTGTTCAGGAGGGCGAGTGCTGGGGGGGGCTTGCTGTGTTTGTCTCCTGGATAGGCCTTCCTGCGACTTCTCTTCACATAGCAGTGGTATCAGTAGTGACATTAGCTGCAATAATAGGAGTAGAAACTGCGAGCAGCGTTCTCTACTTCCCCAAACCCTCTGTTCATTAGGCGAGCATAGCGAGCGCTTGCGAGCAAAGCGAGCGCTTGCCAGCACCCGCAGTCCTGATCGGTTCATAAACTGTCCATGTGCTTGACCGAAGCATAGCAGTGCACCGGACACTGGTGGAAAGGCGATGGCCAAGGGGTGAGGGCATGCAGACAACCTGATCCAAACTAAGCTTGAAGAACTGTAAGCCAAAAAGACGTTGTCACGCCATGGCAGTTGCACCAGAAGCACCTCATCCCATTGAGGTTTGTATTAGATTTGGATGTCTTTATACCTGCTTTAGAACGTGTTGTTGCAATGCCACATGGCTGTGGTCACATGATTCTGTTTCATCAGATTCTTATTTTTGATCCATTCTTCAACGCCATGCTGTTGAACCATCTCCTTTTATCTGCATTCCTTTGACAAATGGTTTGCCAAGTCAAGAACGATGTAGTTATACTACTCGGCTCTCTTCAATTGCTGAGAGAAAGGAATAGATCGGTACACTTGTTTTAGACATGTACATGCATTTTCTCTGGTATTATATTTTAAAAATGACCTTCTCCACAACTTTACTTAAACTCTTACTGGAATCTGTTGAAGACAAATTTAAAAACAACACAAGCACTTTATTAATTTTGTATTGGTAGGCCTATAGATACCGTCGCTAATAACATACTCGTCTGTGTGTGTGTGTGTGTGTGTGTGTGTGTGTGTGTGTGTGTGTGTGTGTGTGTGTGTGTGTGTGTGTGTGTGTGTGTGTGTGTGAGTGTCTATCTCTCTCTCTCTCTGTCTCTGTCTATGTGTCTGCCTGTTCTCTCTCTCTCTCTCTCTCTCTCTCTCTCTCTCTCTCAAATAAGGATCCGTTTTCCTAATCTGATGTCTCTGCACTTCCTCGAAGCCATCTGTCAAAAAGTTGATGAAGCATTGATTTCAATCAAAACTATGTTCAGTTAATGACGCGCATGACGCCATAATTCGGTTGTCTCCGTATTTATTCGTCAGCATGCGAGGCAGGCTATCCAAGGCCGGTCTGGCTGTGGTGTGGCTTGTAAACAGCTCCTTACTCGGCCACACGCCACTCTGTTTACAGTAGGGGCTGCC
>JAWQFJ010001776.1:57903-60403 GCA_034096865.1 Theodoxus fluviatilis
TCTGTAGCTTACTGTCAGAGGACGGTGGCGAGATCTCATTGTTGTGTGTCCGATTTAGCAATCTGAGTGAATCATTCAAGTAGTTTGTGAAGGATTTTAAAGTCGTTTGGCGAAATATAAATAGTGCCGGGCGACCATGGCATGGAAAGATAGCATTGACCACAGACTTAGTAAGCATAATTCCTGTAAAGCCCCCCCCCCCCCCCCCCCCCCCCCGCCTCCTTCCCTTCCCCTTCCCTTCCAGCTCTCAAAGAAAACCCGATCCCCATGACCACATTTAGCTCAACTAGGTCCTTGTAGGCTGCGTTCTTGTTGCACGTCGTCCAGTGTCACTGTTGCAACATCGCGCTTTTCTCGCTTCGAGACCGGAAAAACCACTGATCTATATCTAAATGGATGCACATCTTGAGGTCACGGGCTCTTTCAGACAATTTGAGAGTTCTGCCAGAGGTCAAATCTCAACTGACTGTCTAGCTCACTTCCGGCGAGTCTTTGCAGCAATGGATTCCACTGTTGATCAGATTGTCACGCAGCTTATTGTGAGTAAAATTAAATTTATTTTAACGGTTTCTTTTGAGTTACAGCTGTGATTAGATGTCTTTGTGTCTCTATCAAATTTTTCATTAAGTAGGAAGCCCTGTAACGACCCAAAGTATGAACCGACCCTAAGTATGAACCGGAAATCGTCGCAGAGTTATCTGCCCGGTACTCTTAATAATTCGACTCTAAAAAGAGACGGCACCCGCCACTCCGCCTGACTGACTTGGCACACCCGGGGAGTTATGCTAAGATCCGGCCGCGTAAATATATCTGCGTTTTGTGACAAACGTCTTGCTCGGCGGTACTGTACTCCATGCACCTTAACGGTGCGCGTGATTCGGGTGTAATCTTAAGCTAAACGACGTTTATTGGCGCTGCTGAAATGGTCGAAGTCGGAAACANNNGTCCGAGACAGGGCAAGTCCATCGTCCAAGTCGGTCAACGCCCGCCAGATGTCAACAGTTCCGACACTGCCAGTGGTGGTCTACCTCCAGTCCGACCTCCCGAGGGCAACAGCAGTCCAGCCGTGACGATGACCCGCAGCGGCCGCATTGTTACCAGACCAATCCGCTTCCAGGATAACTAACAATTTTTTAACATTGTTGGAATGCAGGACACATCGATCTGAACTTTTAACTTTTAAAGTGAATTTATCTCCCTTCTCGGTTATCACAGACTCTAATGAATAACTAGCCACTGGGCTGATTTTTGCAAAATCTCAAAGAGGGGAAGATGTCGTGTTATCATGTTTATCACTCGGTTTCGCCTACGAGTTTATCACTTGGTTTTGTCTACGCATTATGCGCGCATGCGCCATGTCGAGTCCTACGCACGCGGAATTATACTGTAAGAAGAAGTAGTAAATTCTCAAAGTTGAAATACTAACAAGCCTCCAGTCTTTATTGATTGAAGAAGTACAACGCTCGGAACACAACAACGGGGAAAAACTTTTTTGAACGCTACATTATGTGTTAAACGACACAAATGCACCCAAAACACAAAAACTCGTAAAGCAACTAATGCGTCGTTTGTCGGGATATATTCCATGCGAAGAACAGGTGCAGGAGCGGTAAATCGCATAAAGAGAGAGCCGGGCAGATAACTCTGCGACGATTTCCGGTTCATACTTTGGGTCGGTTCATACTTAGGGTCGTTACAAGCCCTGTAACGTCCCAAAGTATGAACCGTCCCAAAGTATGAACCGGAAATCGTCGCAGAGTTATCTGCTCGGCTCTCTTTTCATGGGTTTTGACGCTCCTGCACTGTTCTTCGCATGGAATATATCCCGACAAACGACGCATTAGTTGCTTTACGAGTTTTTTGTGTTTTTGGTGCATTTGCGTCGTTTAACACATAATGTAGCGTTCAAAAAAGTTTTTTCCCGTGAAAAGCCGTCTCCCCTGCCGGAAATAATATGGGAGTCACCTCCCTGTAGTCTATTTGTAGTCTGGTTTTAAAAAATGCGACCGTTGACTGACTTGGCACGCCCGGGGAGTTATGCTAAGATCAGGCCGCGTTAATATATCTGCGTTTTGTGACAAACGTCTTGCTCGGCGGTACTGTACTCCATGCACTTTAACGGTCCGCGTGATTCGGGTGTAATCTTAAGCTAAACGACGTTCCGAATGTTTCCGACTTCGACCATTTCAGCAGCGTCAATAAACGCCGTTTAGCTTAAGATTACACCAGAATCACGCCGACCGTTAAGGTGCATGGAGTACAGTACCGCCGAGCAAGACGTTTGTCACAAAACGCAGATATATTAACGCGGACGGATCTTAGCATAACTCCCCGGGCGTGCCAAGTCAGTCAGGCGGAGTGGCGGGTGCCGTCTCTTTTCAGAGTTGAAATTTCAGCACGTCCCGAGCAGATAACTCTGCGACGATTTCCGGTTCATACTTTGGGACGGTTCATACTTTGGGTCGTTACAAGCCCTGCCACAGCATTTTAACCGATTTGT
>JAWQFJ010001776.1:65403-89922 GCA_034096865.1 Theodoxus fluviatilis
AGTCAAGCTCTCTTGATTTTGTTTCTGCGGCTCATAAGTCGTCTAACGTCCTACAATGATCTTGTGCTGTATGTGCTTTGACTCTTTTTCTTTCATCTTCTTCACATGTGTTCATCTTCTCCAACTTTCAAACCGACTATTCTTTCACGCATATTGCTGCCCTCTCGTAGTTCCTACTCCTTCGCCTCCTCCCCAAATCTTACCGATCCTTTTCCTCGTACCTTTCCTTCTGTCCGCCTGTACGTCTACTTCTCGTTGGCCTCCTGCTTATCTAGCTCTCCTCCTCCTCCTCCTCCTCCTCCTCCTCCTCCTCCTCCTCCTCCTCCTCCTCCTCCTCCTCCTCCTCCTCCTCCTCCTCCTCCTCCTCCTCCTCCTCCTCCTCCTCCTCCTCCTCCTCCTCCTCCTCCTCCTCCTCCTCCTCCTCCTCCTCCTCCCCCCCCCCCTCCTCCTCCTCCTCCTCCTCCTCTTGCTATTCCTCCTCTTGCTATTCCTCCTCCTCCTCCTCTTTCTGCTCCTCCTCCTCCTCCTCCTGCTCTTGCTATTCCTCCTCCTGCTCTTCCTCCCCTTTCTTTTGCTCCTCCCCCTCCTGCTCCTCCCCCTTGTTTTGCTCCTCCCCTTCCTGCTCCTCCCCCTTCTTTTGCTGCTGCTGCCGCTGCTTTGGGAATCCATGTTCAATGTGAAATTTCAAGGTTTACACGTTCTGTGAGTCACGTTAGCAGCCATGGCACAATGACGAACTGTTTTTATTCACGTGTCCTTGACCGAAGTACTGTTTGATTCTGTGTCCTGCTTCACCACTTCCCCGATCAATAATTCAGTGAGTCCTGCCCATCGACCGAGGAATATCTGCATCTGCTGTAGCAGATTGGTCATGACTCGCAAACCTTCCCACCCTCCTCAGGGTGGCAACTCATTCATCGTCACTAATTTTGTGCAATCTTATTGCCACATTATTAACTCACTTACCTCAAAATATCTTATCATCACATCTAATTGGTTCATGGATCCCTCACACCCTCACTCACTCACTCACTCACCCACCCACTCACCCACCCACCCACCCACCCACCCACTCACTCACTCACTCACTCACTCACTCACTCACTCACTCACTCACTCACTCACTCACTCACTCACTCACTCACTCACCCCCCACCCCATCCCCCACCCCCACCCCCACCCCCCACTCACTCACTCACTCACTCACTCAGTCACGCTCAGTCACACTCACTCAGTCACACTCACTCACTCACTCACTCACTCAATAATTTAATCTCTCACTAATTCACTCTCTCAATCGCTCGCTCTCTCACTCATTTACCCACTCATTCGATCTCACACACTCACATTTTAACCCGGCCACCGATTTGCCCGCTCGCTTACGTGCATGCGAACTCAAGTACGCACACGTGCATTTACTCACTCATTCACTAGCTTGCTCGCTCACTCACTCACTCAACCACTCACTGGCTTCCTCGCTCTGATTCAATCGTTCATAGACTCACTCACTCACTTACTTGCTCACTTGCTTGCATCTTCGCTCACTCGCCCTCACTCAGTTGTGTGCACACTGACTCACTGACTCACTCACTCACTGATTCACTCACTCACTCGCTGACTCACTCACTGACTCACTTACTCACTCACTCACTCACTCACTCACTCACTCACTCACTCACTCACTCACTCTCTCACTCACTCACTCACTCACTTGCTTTTTCACTCGCTCGTTCACTCACACACTTACTCACTTACTTGTTAACTCTCTCGCTCGCTCACTCACTGACACAATTGCTTTTTCAAAGTGTACGGTGTTCCATAGGTATACTCTTATAGCTGGCAGAGCCAACTGCATGGAAATTTCATTTGGTTGAAAACATAGAACTGGAAACACGTTTTGTGATTTCACTCGTAATAATCTAATCTGAATAACTGCTACATATATTTGTCCACTACACACATCTCTCTCTCTCTCTCTCTCTCTCTCTCTCTCTCTCTCTCTCTCTCTCCCCCCCCCCCCCCCATCCACCCCTTAGAACCATATTCCTAATCTACTCCCAAACGTTATCCACCCATCTACTCTTCTATTGCACTCTCCAACACCCGACTGTTTCTCGCTTTCCCACAAAAAGGTCCATCCACGCAGGCTACGTAGAATGACGGACATCTGAATGGCTCACACAACCCCCTTGTCTTGTGACACATCAGGCCGTGATTGTTGTCGCCGCCACATATTATGCAAGTGGCGGACTGTGCGACACTGAGAGAGGGGGCACTATACATGTTCCCAGTTTATAACGGCCTTGGAACAGATCTGAGACACGGATAAGGTTTCATTTGCTGCAAGTTTGGGGTGTTGCTGTCTAAAATGATACAGCATGACTTCAAATGCACAACGTTTTCGCGACAGATCTTTCTCCCTCACTTTGTGTCTCTGACAACTAAATTTAGGCAAGAGAGATGCCCGTTGTGAGTTTTTCATTTCAGTTTAGAACAAATTGTCATGCACATGGACACTGATGACTTGCATCAGTCTGCTTGAATGATCTCATCAGTTCCCCAGAGTGCAGGATTCTCCTTGGACGTCAGGTCTGGAATCCCAGTAGACGCGCCGTGAACAATGAGTCCACTGTCTCTCCGCGGAAAGCAGTCTTCGACTGTCAAACTTCTCCACCTTCTGCACTGCAAAGTCTGCACTGCTTGCTCCGAACCTACAGCACCACTTCTAAATGAGTCCGCTGTCTTCTTCTCTGTCCTGACGGCATTACAGGGACTTGGTACCTCGTGTAGAACCTCCCAGTAATTTGGCAGCCCAACCACAAGACGGAGAGCAAATCTACAAGGTCTGCAACGAATCATGCTCAGGCTAGGAAGAGGGAATAGGTCCTCTCGAAGGACGGGGGAAGGGGGGAAGGGGATAAAGAGAGGGTCCCGGGAAAAGGTGGGTGAGGGGGGGAGGGGATAGGGTGGGGGGTGTTCTTCTCTTTCGACATGTGCAACACATCGGGGGACGGGGAGGGGGAAGGGGTGGGGGGTGAGGCCTGTGTTGGGGGGTGTCTTTATCGTTTGTCTGTACTCGATTCTGTTGTTTGGCCCCGGCTGCCTCGACACATTGACCACTTTTTCCAACCTCCCAACGACGCTGAAATCGGGCTCTCTGACTGCCTGGAATGTTCTCTGCCTCCCATAGCCAACTGTAGGGGGCTGTCTCTCCGTGGTCGGCTTCCCCCTGCTCCCCCCTGTCAGCCTGCCTGTATTTCTCCTGTCTCCCTGCGTCCACCTTCGATTCTCTTTCTTCCCGGCTTTTTTTGTGTGATTTAAGTTCAGACATTTCATCCCCACCATCCACCGGACCTGTTTTTCCTGCTCCCTGCTGAATTTCCTCCTGCCGTGCGCCAGACTTCCGTTCTTGGTGTCTTTCCGTTTTTGCATGTCGCCATTGCAATTTTGATCCCGTCTGTGAAATTTTTTATCTGATTTCTTGACATACATCTCCTTCACATGTTCCATCATCTTCTCTTCAACCCTTTTGTCTTTTGTTATTCGTTGGTGGTCCGTGTCGGTCTGTCGATACAGGTGTGTGTGTGTGTGAGTGTGTGTGTGTGTGTATGTGTGTGTGTGTGTGTGTGTGTGTGTGTGTGTGTGTGTGTGTGTGTGTGTGTGTGTGTGTGTGTGCCTGGACGTATTCATAATAAGTTTTTTAGGCTGTCGGTCTGTCCGTCGGTTTCTCTCTGTCTGTCTGCCTCTCTCTCTCTCTCTGTCTCTCTCTCTCTCTCTCTTTCTCTTCTGTCTGTCTGTCTGTCTGTCTGTCTGTCTGTCTGTCTGTCTGTCTGTCTGTCTGTCTGTCTGTCTGTCTGTCTGTCTGTCTGTCTGTCTGTCTGTCTGTCTGCCTGCCTGTCTGCCTGCCTGTCTGTCTGTCTGTCTGTCTGTATGTCTGTCTGTCTGTCTGTATGTCTGTCTGTCCCTGTCTGTCTGTCTGTGTGTCTGTGTGTCTGTCTGTCTGTCTGTCTCTGTCTGTCTGTCTGTCTGTCTGTGTGTCTGTCTGTGTGTCTGCCTGTTTGTCTGTCTGTCTGTCTGTGTGTCTGTCTGTCTGTCTGTCTGTCTGTCTGTCTGTCTGTCTCTCTCTCTCTCTCTCTCTCTCTCTCTCTCTCTCTCTCTCTCCCCGCCTCTGGCACCCAACTGTTAATTATTGTTATGTAATCTTCCTACATATGACACGTTCTCACAAGAAACTTTGCCCTATGAGTTTGTCCAGCCACTCTTCCAAAACTCTCCAACTTTCAATCTTAACCCGGTTCCTTTTGTACACCAACTCATCAATTCGTGCTCCCTCCTCGCCCGCTCCTTGTCCTCTTCCCCCCTTCCCGACCTTTTCATCCTTCCCCTCTTCAGTCCCCCTATTGCACCCCTGTCTTGTATGGAAATCCCTGTGGCTTCCGCAGGCAAACACTGCGATCTCCATGTCAAATATGTCTCGCATGCCATAAGTTTCTTCCGGTCAATCGTTTGTCCAGGATGAGAACAAACATACCCCGCTCTTGTTTGAACTGCGATTTAAAATGGCTAGCACTGTGTACCTTTCGATTTCGTGAAGTCAGAATTGATGTGGCTTGCATTTCATATCTCTTCATGACGTCTTTCAGCTGAAGTCCGGGGGGAAGAAAAAAGTGAGCGAACTAAAGTTATGTATTTATAGGACTTAATACGTTGTCCTACAAATTAGCCGAGTTAGCAGTTGACATTTTCTCAAGATACGTCCATTCTTGTAAGACTTACCCTTAGCGCGCGAGATGGTGATTGAATGACATTGCATCTTATGCAGGGGCAACAAGCTTGCAACTTTCCTCAGTCCTCTGATCCAGTGAAAGAGATCATGTAAAGCAAAGATTGTGTAAAGGTAAAAGCAGAGGTTGTATGTAGCAAACTGTTACCCATATCTTGGTCTAGAAATGTTTTGACGGTTTAAAGTGACAATAAAGGCAAAATGGACAAAATGATTACGGAATAAAATTGAGTACTGACTCGAGACTTTGCATAGCGCGAAGAATTTACAAGATACACTATTTACCCTACCGACTTACTGGAATTTGATCAAGCTCAATGTTCCCTACAAGATACACTATTTGCCCTACCGACTTACTGGAATTTGATCAAGCTTAATGTTCCCTACAAGTCAAAGTTTCACACTTTTGATTGCGATTAAGTCGCCAGGCAGACATTTCCCGAAATGGTGGCTTTTAACAACTTAGGTTTTTGCTGTCTCAGAACGTGTCTCGTACATATACTCATTTAGTTGTTTCTTCTGCTTTTTTTACAAGTTATTAAACGATGTTTCAAATACAAAAATCCACCCTTTCGTACACTAGGAAAACGACATCTCGTCCATGTGAAATGTAACTGAAGTTATTTTCGATTTTAATTATGAATTTATATATTGTAGGTGTGTGCTATTTGCGCACACGCATGTGCGTGCCTCTGTGTGTGTGTGTGTGTGTGTGTGTGTGTGTGTGTGTGTGTGTGTGTGTGTTTTCTGCCGCGACAAAAAAAGTAGGGTCGGCGGCAAAATTTAGGGTCAATCGGGTAACCGAAATCCAACAACACCCCCCCCCCCCCTCTTCCCCCCCTTGCAACAACAACAACAATAGCAATATCGACGACGACAACAAAGCCGACGACAAGCACAATGCACCACACCACCAACATCATTAACAACAGCAACAGCAGCAACAACGACGACGACGTTGACGATAAGAACGACAACAACAGAGAGAGAGCAACAGCATCCACTGCAATATTCTCAAGAATAACCAATCGGACACAATCCAATTTCATGTTTCTCTTTTGTCCAACAGCCCCCACCGCCGTTGGGCTACACGTCGCGGTCCTATGCCACGCGCAAGACCGTGGCTCAGGGCCTGCTGGACTTCGCGCTGCTCATGGCCAACGCCTCGCAGCTGAAGGCCCTGCTGGACCAGCCCGTCCTGCATCGTGACCTCTTCTTCATCCCCAACATCAGCCTCATCGGCGTCTCCATCCTGCTGCAGGTCATCACAGGTGAGCAATCTCCACTCTAGGTCTGTGAAGTTATCTTTCGGCGGTACAGCTACCAGGAGCGCCTGAAGGTATTCATCAGCAATACAGAGTTGTGACTTCTGGAAGTTGTCATAGCCGGTGCATTGTCGAAGCTGTTTTGGGAAGTCACTGGTGTTGCAGCGACGAGCCTGTATGGTTTGGTCATTGGATGGACGACGTCTTGGGGTAATGAGATGGTCACTGGTGATGCAACTTTCTAGGACCTGTCAGTTGTAGTGCAGGCGTCGGCTTTTTGTCGTGATCAGTTGTTGTGCAGTACCCGGCATTTTAAGTGTGATCTATTGTAATGTAATGCAGAATTCAATCTTCTTGGCGTAGTCAGTGGGGTTCTGAGTTCAAACTCTTGGCGCGATCTTCTGTGAGACAGGGACCTAATCTGAGACAGAAATTAGCTATTGTGGTCTGTTTCTTCACTGCCGGTGTCACGTGAGGCAGTTTTTTATGTTTCTAGATGAAGCAATTTGTAAAATAGGACGACGAGTTTGTAGTGAAGGTATTGATGTGGAACACGAAGCCGCAAGAAGGAAAAATATTCATGTAGTAATACTCCTTTCTATGCTTTTATTCACTGCCACTTACACAAACATAAGAAACATGCTATATCAGCATAAATAGCATCAGTTTATTTTCTCCAGTAAATAATAATAGATTTTAAGCCTTCATCCTCACCCCTCCTCCCCTAAGCTTCCCCACCTCCAACTCTCTGTTGTTTGGTGACTACATTTAAGACATCAAAGTTTTTGTCTTTCTTTTCTTGAAATATTGAAATGGCGTGGTGATAATATTTTTTCAGAGATAACACATTCGTGCTGGAAACATTATTCCACGACAGTTTTGGTACACACTGCGAACGATGACTCGAGTACGTCAGTAACAGTCCTCTGTTTTAAGTATAAGCATTATGGTTTTGATCCTCGTGTCTTGCTGGTTCTGAGTCATTACTCAACATCAGCTAAGACAAACTTGACTGTACATGTATGTGGGCCCTGGGCTTACACTGGTATACTAGGCGCTACTGCAGCAAAGCATCCCAATGTGAAGTGCATCGTAAGGTGTTGGTGCTGTAGGAGACTGGTTTGCCCTTCCGTTGGGCACTTCTCTCTCGCTCCAGTTTCTGGGCCTTCCTCTCTCCCTCCGTCAGACGGCTTTGGAGTCATGACCTCCACGTCAAGCACCTTGAGGTCCTGCGTGCACATGCCTTCCCGTCGATGACCGACGACAGAATCAATGTGTTGCATGTACTGAGAGTAACATTGCTCTCTCTCCCTCTCTGATGCAGGCATCATGCTACTGATCCTGGGCTCCATGCACGCCAAGACCGAAGCAGCCCAGCGCCGCTCCAACACTCTCAACAACGCCATCACCGCCCTTATCCTTCTCATCACTGTCGTCAACGTCTTCATCTCGGCTTTCGGCTTCAAGTTCTCCAGCGCAATGCAGGCAGACCCCACCACATCCGCCCCTGTACCTTAGGGAGACAGACCCGGGGGAGGGGATGGGCCCGACGGCAGGTGGTAATGGGCGGCCGGGGCACCCTGGGGGTATAAGAAGCAGCCCCCCTAGAATTTCCTCTCACTGAGAGCGAGAAATATGAGTAACGTCAGAAGTAATTTTCGGTCATCTTTTCTTTCGGGTAACGATTATTTCACTTGGTTTCGAAACGGCAATATTAAAACTGCGTTTATTTCCATGCGTGCTCCTCACTATATCAGCGATTTTCGTAGACAGGTGTTTTTAGGTTAAGGAAGGCTAGGATAGTAAACTGAAGTGAAGGGAGCAAATTTTCGAAAATTTAAATCCATGTAGGCTTTACGTAAAATTCACTTCAATCCTGTGTAATATACTGTCAAAACTGTCGTGATTTGTTGTCAATCTGCATTTCCAAGTAAACGAATGATAACAGTAGAAACCCTATGGGATACCGAGCTTGCATGAAGAAGTACGTCCTCACCTGGAATGGATGGAGGGTCTGTAATCGAGTCCTCTGCTGTCTTCCACACCGAACATGCTTGTAGTGGGCTTCCACAATCTAACTTTTCCTCCAAGCATGTCTAAGTGGCCCAGTCGCTTTTTGCATACGTGATAAAAGCTATTTAATTTTGGAAGCAGGCCTTTCACTGCAATAGACAAATGGATTACTGTCGTCATTGTGCCGTCCTTGTTCTGTGGTGAAGAAGTGTGAGGACCCACGTTTGTCACGTGAGAAAGCGAAGAATACATTGTGACAGCTTCTTGATATCGAGTTGTTTAAATTTGCTCATTATAAACACATCACACACACACACACACACACACACACACACACACACACACACACACACACACACACACACACACACACACGAAAACTTCAAACAAACGACTACATTTGTGTTAGAAATCACTGCGTTACAATTCTGTAGGATAAAGTATTTTCCGTGTCATGGATAAATTGTGGGTCGTGAAGTTTGGACGTATGTATATTTTTCTGGTTACGCGTTGTGTTCTTCTTGTGCTATTGCCAGATCACACTTGTGCCTTTTATACTAAAGCATTATATTTTGGTAATGCCGAAAAGAGATAAGCCTGTCCATTTTCATGGTTCACACAGTATTAAACGCAATAGATCTAACTCACCTGTATCATATTCGTAAGAGCAATCCAAAAAACTTCATGGCACTCCCAAAAGCCTGACTAGTATACATGTATGTAGCACGTAGTGAGGCTATGGGTTCTTCCTCTTCCGCCGACGCACCTTCGTACTCGATGCGGCTTTTTGTTCTTGTGATATAAAGGCGTTTCTGGAGTGGAGTGTTACTTTCTTCAAAATCTACGTACATGTATTAGTTAGCTACACGTTTTAATAATTTATAGCGGTCATCCTCATTCAGAAATGACGTAAAAGAAATCAAACCAGCGTTTAATGCACGATGAACACACTGACTAGAACATTATCGTTTCCTTCGTGTGTTTTTGTCTGCTTTTAGTCGGTCTCCATGTTCACTTGTACTTCATTCTACACATTATGTCTTCTTTTGATAAAAGCTGTCGTAGAGCATCGCTTGTTGAGTTGAAACACATGAATGTCCATCGAATTAGAATGTAATTTATAACGATTGATCAATTAGTGTATTAATCTGTGTGTGACAACATTGTATCACTATGATTAAGCAGTTCGTAGTCAGACCAAGTGCCCAGCTCTTAGTTCCGATAGAATTTTGTTGATGGCATTCTAAAACTAACCAGGACTTGGCGGTATGAAGCTTCAGTAGCTGGCGGTGGAACTGCACAGCACAAACCTGCAGTAGTTACTACCGCCTTAAGGTAACACAAACGTGTAGTAGTTACTACCGCCTTAAGGTAACACAAATTTGCAGTAGTTACTACCGCCTTAAGGTAACACAAACCTGCAGTAATTACTACCACCTGAAGGTAACACAAACCTACAGTAGTTACTACCGCATTAAGGTAACGCAAACCTGGAGTAGTTACTACCGCCTTAAGGTAACACAAACCTGCAGTAGTTACTACCGCCTTAAGGTAAAGCAAATCTGGAGTAGTTACTACCGCCTTAAGGTAACACAAACCTGGAGTAGTTATACCCCCCTTAAGGTAACGCAAACCTGCAGTAGTTACTACCGCCTTAAGGTAAAGCAAACCTGGAGTAGTTACTACCGCCTTAAGGTAACACAAACCTGGAGTAGTTATACCCCCCTTAAGGTAACGCAAACCTGGAGTAGTTATACCCCCCTTAAGGTAACGCAAACCTGGAGTAGTTACTACCGCCTTAAGGTAACGCAAACCTGCAGTAGTTATACCCCCCTTAAGGTAACACAAACCTGGAGTAGTTATACCCCCCTTAAGGTAACACAAACCTGGAGTAGTTATACCCCCCTTAAGGTAACGCAAACCTGCAGTAGTTACTACCCCCTTAAGGTAACGCAAACCTGCAGTAGTTACTACCCCCTTAAGGTAAGGCAAACCGGGAGTAGTTACTACCGCCTTAAGGTAACGCAAACCTGCAGTAGTTATACCCCCCTTAAGGTAACGCAAACCTGCAGTAGTTACTACCCCCTTAAGGTAACGCAAACCTGCAGTAGTTATACCCCCCTTAAGGTAACGCAAACCTGCAGTAGTTACTACCGCCTTAAGGTAACACAAACCTGGAGTAGTTATACCCCCCTTAAGGTAACGCAAACCTGCAGTAGTTATACCCCCCTTAAGGTAACGCAAACCTGGAGTAGTTATACCCCCCTTAAGGTAACGCAAACCTGGAGTAGTTACTACCGCCTTAAGGTAACGCAAACCTGCAGTAGTTACTACCCCCTTAAGGTAACGCAAACCTGGAGTAGTTATACCCCCCTTAAGGTAACGCAAACCTGCAGTAGTTATACCCCCCTTAAGGTAACGCAAACCTGCAGTAGTTACTACCGCCTTAAGGTAACAAAAACCTGGAGTAGTTATACCCCCCTTAAGGTAACGCAAACCTGCAGTAGTTATACCCCCCTTAAGGTAACGCAAACCTGCAGTAGTTACTACCGCCTTAAGGTAACACAAACCTGGAGTAGTTATACCCCCCTTAAGGTAACGCAAACCTGCAGTAGTTATACCCCCCTTAAGGTAACGCAAACCTGGAGTAGTTATGCCCCCCTTAAGGTAACGCAAACCTGCAGTAGTTACTACCCCCTTAAGGTAACGCAAACCTGGAGTAGTTATACCCCCCTTAAGGTAACGCAAACCTGCAGTAGTTACTACCCCCTTAAGGTAACGCAAACCTGCAGTAGTTATACCCCCCTTAAGGTAACGCAAACCTGGAGTAGTTATACCCCCCTTAAGGTAACGCAAACCTGCAGTAGTTATACCCCCCTTAAGGTAACGCAAACCTGCAGTAGTTATACCCCCCTTAAGGTAACGCAAACCTGCAGTAGTTACTACCCCCTTAAGGTAACGCAAACCTGGAGTAGTTACTACCGCCTTAAGGTAACACAAACCTGGAGTAGTTATACCCCCCTTAAGGTAACACAAACCTGTAGTAGTTATACCCCCCTTAAGGTAACGCAAACCGGGAGTAGTTACTACCGCCTTAAGGTAACGCAAACCTGCAGTAGTTACTACCCCCTTAAGGTAACGCAAACCTGGAGTAGTTACTACCGCCTTAAGGTAACGCAAACCTGGAGTAGTTACTACCGCCTTAAGGTAACACAAACCTGCAGTAGTTACTACCGCCTTAAGGTAACGCAAACCTGGAGTAGTTACTACCGCCTTAAGGTAACACAAACCTGCAGTAGTTACTACCCCCTTAAGGTAACGCAAACCTGGAGTAGTTACTACCCCCTTAAGGTAACGCAAACCGGGAGTAGTTACTACCCCCTTAAGGTAACGCAAACCTGGAGTAGTTACTACCCCCTTAAGGTAACGCAAACCGGGAGTAGTTACTACCGCCTTAAGGTAACACACACCTGCAGTAGTTACTACCGCCTTAAGGTAACACAAACCTGCAGTAGTTACTACCCCCTTAAGGTAACGCAAACCTGGAGTAGTTACTACCGCCTTAAGGTAACACACACCTGCAGTAGTTACTGAGGCCTTAAGGTGGCACAAGCGAAACGTCTAAGTACAGGTAAAGGTATTGATTCTACATAGCAACATCACCCATGTCTGGGTTCAATCAGCGTCATTTTAACTGACTTCTGTTTATTTCCGACCACAATTGATGCAATGATGATTATTACAAATAAAAATGGTGAAAGCTTGGAGTTGTCGTCTTCTGAATACAATATTTAATGAAGACCAGACTGTTGTAAATTGTGAGCACGAAAGTCCACAGACGGAGTAAAACCCGCGCGCGCACAAACAAGCACATATACGCACATTCACCCTTACACATACACACACCCCTACTCACACATAAGCATGTACACACATACGCACACACATACACACACAACACACACACTACACACGGACGCACACGCGCGCGCACAAACAAGCACACACACACGCGCATACATGCATCCACATATGCACACACGCGCACGTTTGAAAGTCCACCGTTTTCGAAAACTTCGTCTGTGCCGTAAGGTAAAATTGCAAGTGAAACTTGGTTGCACAGAGCCTGTGGCGAGAGGGACAGACTACTCCTGTGTCGAAATCAGTGGACGGCGTGTAGTGCGCCATTTTCGCAAGGCTATTTTGTTACGAAGGACTGGCACTTATTGATCTTTGAAACCATTTACTCCCTTTCTAGCTGCTCCTCTCCTAAAAAAGCAGTCAGACGGAGCAATTGCCAACCAACTATCTCGATAACGCAAGCTTTTATGCTTTCAGAGATATTAAATAAGTCATACAAGCCGGAAACCCAGAAGTAGGAGTCCCCAGCGCCTTCATTGAGAATAAACATGACACATGGTGGAATGGACAGATCGCAGTCAGGACAGGGTGATGTCAACCAGGCATGTTGTGCCAAGTGAGGGAGAAGTTCCGATCTGCAGCAAAGACACTTAGTGCTGCTTGGGGCCGCCTGTGGTCGAGCTACTGGAGCAGGTCCCGAAGGCTCAACGACCACGGGTTCCAGCTAATGAGAGGTGCTTCTAGCAACAACCGCTGTAGGGAAAACCCAAGGTGACGCAAATACAGACGTACTTTCAGTGTAGAGTCGATCGATTGGCTTACCTTTTCTATAGGACATTCTCATTAACGTACCCTGCAGGAGTTATCCTGGGCGCTCTCTGTCGAAAAACAACGCGTTAGGTAGAATCACCTAGTTCCGGTCGATTCTCGAAGCGTCTGCTAGATCGCTCAAAGTACATGTATGTGGGGGTGGAAAACAGTACTGTGTTATGTAAAGCTCGAATGAGTAGCAGCAGATAACTGTTTAGTTCTGGCTTGAATTGACAATTTCATTTCCCTGGTCTGGCGAGGACCGAAAATTCACTATCATCGAGTGGAGTGATCAACTTGCCCGCACGGCCTAACTTGTAAGATCGGGTCGATGATGACAAGAAAATGGCATTAAAACACACAAAAAGTTTCATTACAACTAAAATCACCGATTATATTAATAACTGACCATTTTTACACTTACAGCTAGTACTCAAACTTTACAACGCAAACAAAACACACCTGCGGGGAGTGTCGACGTGGTCTCGCATCAAAACTCAATGCACGAGTGATCGTTTCACTAGCTGATCCGACATGGTATTCCAGCAAACAAGCAACTACTGCAACTTCATGAAGTTATTGAAATCTCAAAGTGTGATGTCAGACATCGATTGACCGATCGAGTTCGACTGCAGCTGCCGGTTGCATTCTCATACATTTCGTCTGCACTGAATACTCTAGATCGCTCAAAGCATGCGGGGGTGGAAAACAGTACTGTGTCATTTGCCATAACCATCGTGGCAAAATTATTGATGGAAAAGTTGTCAAGCTACACGGCATTCCAGCAAACAAGCAACTACTGCAACTTCATGAAGTTATTGAAATCTCAAAGTGTGATGCCAGACATCGATTGACCGATCGAGTTCGAATGCAGCTGCCGAATCAAACGTAAGCGCTGCTCCCAAGCTCGTTTAAGTTGCTTGTGATCGTTTCGCTATCTAAACCGACAATAATTACTAAACATTGATATCAAAAGCACTATTCAAAATTTTTGGCTGGTGGTCTACCCCGCACAACTAAAATCTACGGTTAATATCATCTCCACAAGCCGAACTACGTGAAGTTATACATTACGCCGAGTGCGCGCAAGTTGATCGACTCGATGATAGTGAATTTTCGGTCCTCACCAGACCAGGGAAACGAAATTGTCAATTCAAGCCAGAACTAAACAGTTATCTGCTGCTACTCATTCGAGCTTTACATGAAACATTATATCACACTAGCTCGATCGTCTGCTGGCGTAGTGACTATGGTTCGATCGCGTACGTCTGCTAGCCAGCTAAGTACGTACAGTGAGGTTTGTTTACTTATCTTCTGTGGGTTTTGTGCAGAAAGTATACGTTAAAACAGTCTAATATGACTATTTTCGATTAGTTTTTAATGTAATTAATCTTTTTACGTGCTTTAATGTCATCCTTTTGCCACGATCTAGCGATCATCCCATGAGCTTCTATTTTTACCAGTCTACCGGAACTAGTGGAAGTAAAGGGACAAAACTCGGTCTGAATTTCCGTTTCAGAAGTGAGAATGTCCTATAGGCCTAAACACATGGAACAGAAAAGACTGCCGAACTTTGTTCTGCAATTAAAAGCAGGCTACATAGAAAGCATGTCACTGTGGAAAACGACTACGAAACTAGAGTGCGTTTCAGGGGCGGATCAGTTCTTTTTTCTTTTCTTTTTTTTTGGGGGGGGGTTCCAAACTTTTTTTAGGAACGGGGGGGGGGGGGGGGGGGGGGGGAGGCTATGAAGGCGCAAAGCGCTAAACCGACACCAAAAAGCGGGGGGGGGGGACTGCAAAATGGTGCAATCTGGTGCATTCTGATGATGATCATTACCAGTTTTAGGCAGCAGATTTTGTTACTGACATTTTAAATTTTTTTTGCTGTTGGGGGGGGGGGTTCCGGAAACCCCGGAAACCCCCCCCCCCCCCCCCCCCTCGTCCGCCCCTGCGTTTCACCGCAGAAACCTCCAACTTCGCAATCATTTGATAAGTATCTAAAGGCCTGCTTTAATTGAGAAAACTTAACGCCTACATCGCCATAGTAGCGCTGAAATGGTCGTTGTCGGAAACATTCGGAACGTCGTTTAACTTAAGATTACACCCGAATCACGCGGACCGTTAAGGTGCATGGAGTACAGTACCGCCGAGCAAGACGTTTGTCACAAAACGCAGATACATTAACGCGGCCGAAATCTTAGCATAACTCCCCGGGCGTGCGAAGTCAGTCAGGCCATGGATCCTACATAGGATCCATGGTCAGGCGGAGTGACGGGTGCGGTATGGGCTGAGCGCTATCATCGGTATGTCACGTGACTGTAAGGACGAGATTTCAGTACCTCAGGTTCAGTGTCCGGAAATGTTTCCGACAACGAGCATTTCAGCCATAGTAGCAGTCTTATCTAACCAATCAGGACGTAGTAGCAGTCTTATCTAACCAATCAGGACGTAGTAGCAGTCTTATCTAACCAATCAGGACGTAGTAGCAGTCTTATCTAACCAATCAAGACGTAGTAGCAGTCTTATCTAACCAATCAGGACGTAGTAGCAGTCTTATCTAACCAATCAGGACGTAGTAGCAGTCTTATCTAACCAATCAGGACGTAGTAGCAGTCTTATCTAACCAATCAGGACGTAGTAGCAGTCTTATCTAACCAATCAGGACGTAGTAGCAGTCTTATCTAACCAATCAGGACGTAGTAGCAGTCTTATCTAACCAATCAGGACGTAGTAGCAGTCTTATCTAACCAATCAGGACGTAGTAGCAGTCTTATCTAACCAATCAGGACGTAGTAGCAGTCTTATCTAACCAATCAGGACGTAGTAGCAGTCTTATCTAACCAATCAGGACGTAGTAGCAGTCTTATCTAACCAATCAGGACGTAGTAGCAGTCTTATCTAACCAATCAGGACGTAGTAGCAGTCTTATCTAACCAATCAGGACGTAGTAGCAGTCTTATCTAACCAATCAGGACGTAGTAGCAGTCTTATCTAACCAATCAGGACGTAGTAGCAGTCTTATCTAACCAATCAGGACGTAGTAGCAATCTTATCTAACCAATCAGGACGTAGTAGCAGTCTTATCTAACCAATCAGGACGTAGTAGCAGTCTTATCTAACCAATCAGGACGTAGTAGCAGTCTTATCTAACCAATCAGGACGTAGTAGCAGTCTTATCTAACCAATCAGGACGTAGTAGCAGTCTTATCTAACCAATCAGGACGCAGCTTCGGTCTAGCTCTGCGTCCTGATCGTTTAGAAAATAGTGCTACTACTGCTGTACTACTGCTGTACTACTGCTGTACTACTGCTGTACTACTGCTGTACTACTGCTGTACTACTGCTGTACTACTGCTGTACTACTGCTGTACTACTGCTGTACTACTGCTGTACTACTGCTGTACTACTGCTGTACTACTGCTGTACTACTGCTGTACTACTACTGTACTACTGCTGTACTACTGCTGTACTACTGCTGTACTACTGCTGTACTACTACTGTACTACTGCTGTACTACTGCTGTACTACTACTGTACTACTGCTGTAATACTGCTGTACTACTGCTGTACTACTGCTGTACTACTACTGTACTACTGCTGTACTACTGCTGTACTACTGCTGTACTACTGCTGTACTACTGCTGTACTACTACTGTACTACTGCTGTACTACTGCTGTACTACTACTGTACTACTACTGTACTACTGCTGTACTACTACTGTACTACTACTGTACTACTGCTGTACTACTGCTGTACTACTACTGTACTACTACTGTACTACTACTGTACTACTGCTGTACTACTGCGAAGGTGACCATCATTATTTGCACAGCAATCAAGATAGCTTTGTTGCATTGAGGTCGCGAGGTTGCAGGGAGAAACCTATCTAGAGCACCGCAGTCTTGCCACCGACGAAGCCAAGACGAACCCAGGTTACCGGGAGGAGAAGAATGCTCTTGATCTCCGCATCTCGCCTTCTTCCAAAGATTGTCAACAGTGGTCCAAATCCGAGCTGTTTGCAGGCCATCATGGTCTAAGACCGACGTTTACTGAACGAAAGTGTTGACTATCTTGGAATGCCGTAACCTGGTATTCTCGTCCCGGTGTGACATCGCCGATGGTAACTCCTCGCACATGGTTCTGCGCATGCGTCAAAGCCGAAAGTGAGGCGTGTATCGCGCCTTGTTCAAAGGTGATGTGCCGCGAGACTTTAGATTTTGTGTTTTTCGGTCAATGTGTTCATTTATTGACCGAAAAACACAAAATCTAAAGTCTCGCGGCACATCACCTTTGAACAAGGCGCGAACCACGCTTCACTTTCCGCTTTGACGCATGCGCAGAACCATGCGCGATGAAGTTACCATCGGCGATGTCACACCGGGTCCATCTCTTGGTGAGCTGCACTGACGAGGGACTGGGAAAATGCCCCTTTGATAATCACCGGTCAAGTTACCGACTGTGTAAAAGCGCCTTGTTGGGTCATCATAACCTGATCCCGTCTCGATGTTACCGGGTAGCCCCGGGCTGCTTGGGGCCGTTGTCGCGAAATATTTTATCCCTGTGATATTTTATGGCGGAAGTGCTTCTCCGCATGCGCGAAATTGGGTGCGAAAATAAAAATTAATGTTAGTCTTTCCAACTTTCACGTCACCGTTTGCTACATTAGCAACACTGTTTTTACACTGGTTTGATCAATTCAGTGGTTTAAATCATGGCATGCAGATTGTTGTACACAATGTCGCCCATGCGCAGAAGCACTTCCGCCATAAAATATCACAGGGATAAAATATTTCGCGACACCGTCCCTGTCCGAGCTACTGGAGTACTGTGCCCCGAAAACCCAGCAGCCACGGATTCCAGTCGATAAGACAGGCATCGAACGGCTCCAGCCGTAGAATGTGTTGTAAGTGAATATAGTATTCGAGCCTTCCCATTCTACCGCTGACCTTCGACCATCGTGACCACATTCGACAGCAGCTGCGTCTGTAAAACACCCCCCGCCGTGCATCAATTCCAGTGCGTCCATTTGAGATTGCCATGCGTCATCTCTAACTCTAAGCAGACTTTGGCATCCAAGACGCGCGTACATGTTCATGTTGTGCGCCAGGCCAGGCAACTTGAGGCAGTCTTGGTCTCACGGTTGTAGGACTGCAAGACTGGTCATGTGAAAATCTATTGATATTGTCAAAGATGTCATTATTTCCTGACCATTTCTTACTGTGCATCGATGGAGTTTGATTTGTATAATTTCATACGTTACTCGATCGTACATTTTCGATGATGCTCTTCCCTGAAATTAAAGAACAGGCGTTGCTAAAGTGGGAGCAGTTTTCGACATGAACTTTTAATTGGCATCACAACTTTGCACGGTGTTTGAGGTGCAGAGCGGGGCAACTTGAAGACTTAAAAGAAAATATATGCCTACTTTTTTATGCTCATCGAAACTGAGAGAGCAAGTATTCTTGTACAACTAGTCTTCGCACTATACTTTGTATTTTTGGATATAGTATCCTTGAAAACCAGGAATGTCTTTGACTTCACCTCCGATACCCTTTACGTTACATGTTTTAGTCATGGAAATTAAACTACCATAGAATGGGTTCTCGCGCCAGCAAGCCTAATAATGCACACTGTTTCGTCATCGTCATGCCATCATCAATTTTGAATCAGATCGAATGGCTCGCTGATGCTAAATGTATGGGAAAATGAGGACTGATGTAATTAGGTACGATACCAGTGTTTTAGCCAGAAAACAATTAGGGAAGCGCATGGATCGGCAACAGCAAAAACAGCGCCGTCGACGAAGGGAGATAACTGCATCACTACGCGTGTACCATTTTGAAATAATTCTGAAGCATTTTGATAGGGGTAACGTTACACAGTCTTCAGTGCGTCGTTTGTGAAATCAATAAAACTACTGGTATTCGGAATTTCATACACTTACCGTCGTTGTCGTTGTTGTTTTTTTAATAATGCACGACACAATTGTGCATCCCAATGTTCTTAATAAGTGATTCCTGGGCTAATTGCTCCACTAAAATGTAATGTCTCGTGAACAAAACTTACCTGTCTGTGTCTATTTTACTCGACGTTTGAGCAAAGTTATGTGAAGATGAACGAAAAGTGTCGCCTGTATATAATGGCGTGGAAATCTTGGCTTTCTTTCCAGATCAATGAAATAATAAATCTTCGAAAGCCTGAGAGAAATTGGCCTAAATGATGTCCGTGCATTAATTGTGTTTTAAAACATGCACGATAATCATGCCATCCTTGCGAGGAAATGTTTTAGCCGCAACCTGTACGCAAAGATTCCGTATTTCTAGTGCTGATCTGTCTTTGAAGTGATTCAGTGCGTCAGGAAATTGAGTCATTCGTTATTCTTGACAAATGAAGCTGTCTCACCCGGCTCATGGAAATATTAGTTTTCGATCATTAAGGGGAGATAATCAGTGCTTTCAGACGTTTTAGAGGGGCATACGCTTCAACGTCCATCGCATCTAAGAATAGTTGCAGGAGTTAAGACTCGCAGTAGTAGATGCTAGGACTGTTGAAGTCTTCACTCACTATCATGCTTCGAGTTGAAGTTTGAGACAGCAAAGCCCGTCATATTATAGCCTCTACAGAAAGCAGGAAATCACGGAGTGTTCGTTCCATTGCAAGTGCGGATATGAAGGCTCAGGCTTGCATTTATCACATTGATTGATTTATTACAAATCTTGTGCTGATGTATTGTGCCTCTACAGACAATATTTCAAGTCACGCACAAACACACACACACATAAACACACACAATCAACTCTCCCTTTTTCCTTTTTTTGTTCTTCTTCCTCCACCTCCTCTTCATATTCTTCTTAGCTCATTGGAGACAGTATAACAGGCACAGAAATCCCTCTAAAATGCAGCATTTTAGCTACTTTAAAAAATGCATATATATATATATATATATATATATATATATATATATATATGGTCAAGAGTACGGAGGTGGTGAGTATTGGTGTGACATAAAATTTCAAAATAAACTTTTTCCTACAGTAATGATACACTCTTCATTTCACATAAATATGATGCATTAGGTGATGTCTAAACTGTACAGAAAAGAAAAACTGAATGCAATGTTTAGTTTAGTTGTATTTGAAGAAGACAGTTTGGAGTCTCATCTTAACTTGACACCACCACTCATTCAAAAAAGGAGCCACAAAAGATAAACTATTCAACACAAAAACTTTATTGCAGCTTCAACATCCAAGTATTACCGATATGTTTGCTCCTAGGTCAAGAAGCTATGAAATAAAACCATAATTGTTAGTCAAATTAGAGGTTAGCATTCGTCTTAACTTTACACCGCAGCCAATTTTCATGTCACACTTAGATGTCAAGTTAAGATGAGACTCCAAACTGTCTTCTTCAAAAACAACTAAACATTGCATTCAGTTTTTCTTTTCTGTACAGTTTAGACATTACCTAATGCATCATATTTATGTGAAATGAAGAGTGTATCATTACTGTATCAGAACATTTATATTGAAATATTTGTGTCACACCAATACTCACCACCTCTGTACTCTTGACCATATATAAAAACTTGTCACAAGGGACTTTTTGTTTTAAATATGCAAAAGTTAGACATTAGGCCTCATCGAAACCAGGGCAGAAGTTGAAAATTAATATCCTTTATGTAATATTGATTTTCATGGTCACAGACTGTACATATAAAATCCAGGAGAAACTTTCTTTTTGAGGTCACTGCAAATCAGCTCACAAATTATCATTTGTCTTGATCCCGATATTATGAACATAGGAAAAATGTACAGTTGTCAAAGTTCAGCTGTGAATCCTAAACTGATTCACATGTAGGCCTCTATATATATATATATATATATATATATATATATATATATATATATATATATATATATGCACAGTGCACCTCTAATGGGTTAATCCCACTCAAATGAAAACTCAAAACAAGGATGCTTCCCAATGGTTTTATTCTGTAAAATATTTAATCACATGATAAAAGAAAATAGTTGAAGTTGTTATGACAATCTGCCACCCTGGGTTTGACTTTCTGAGATCCAAGTGAAAATGGAGACACTCTTGAATGTCACTCAGTAGTTTCAAATACACACGTATCACATCATTATTTCATTGCATAAACAAGTAATTGTAATGCTAAGAGTAATTATATAAATTTCATCTTGGTGTTGTGAAGTGCCTACATCCTTTTTCTTTTCTGTACTATTAAAATACACTGCATTTTAGATGCCTATATGCTGATCTACCTATAGCAGCAGTAAGTAGCTTTGATAGTCAAGGTACACATGCATCAACCATTCTCTTGGTACATTGATTGATAGTGCACTTCAACAATGCATGTCATGTAAAGTCAGTTTTATCACTGCAGCCAATAGTAAAAAGAGGCTCAATATAATCACTGTACTGTTAAAGCGCAATAAAAATGACTGTCATAACTTCTGTTCTGGCAAGACTATCCACATGTAAAATATGATCTTCAAACATCAGTATTGAAAGTTACTTGAGGAAAACACACATATGCATAAACCCCTATCAAAACATAAATGTTAGACTAGAAAAGCACCAAGCATTTTGTAGTGCTATATCACTAAGCATAACAGACATCTACTGATGCAATACATTTTTATCAGCCACTCTAAATTATTCATCATCAGTAATTTAAAAATGTATGATTCTTGAGACAAAATGGGTTACCTATAACCAGAGGAATGCATAAATGAAGTTGGTATTGAGCAGGAATATTCAAGGCCCTCAATTATTCCTAATAGAGATACACATTAGCAGCTGCTGTAAAGGCCACAGACAAACTTCCTCCACACAGGGCAGGAAAACGCGGCCATCACCGAGGGGGGCAGAAGCCCCTCACTTCAGGCGGGGCAGGACAAAGTGGGCCGCCATGGCCAGGATGGGGGCACCAGTTGGAATGCCAGGGAAGGGGCCACTGGAGCCAGCAATGTCCAGGTGGGAGTAGGGCAGGGGCTGTGGGGAGTCCTTGCCGTGCTGCAACACAACACCACTGTTGTTACTGTACCATCATCATCATCAACATTATTGTCATCATCGACATCACCATCATCATTATTGTCTTTGTAATATCATCATCATCACCACTATCACCACTATCACCACCATCACCTATCACATCACCATCCTCATTGTCATTGTTGTCATCATCGTTGTCACTGTCATTGTTGCTGTTGCTTGGGCCATAGGATATTGGATAGAACACTCTAGGTAGAACGGTTGACACGCAGAGTCTGAACAAGAAAAAGTGGAGGATGCACAGAAGGAAGGAGAGTTCTAGAGAGACAGGGAGGCAACTCTGGGATCCACTCAGCCATGAACAACGCTGTCATTAGCCAAAAGTAACAGCTGCTGAATGCCTAACCACAGGACTAAAGAACCAACATTTCAACATTTCAACATATACCATGTCGATTTCAATGCACACAGTAGACAACACAGACCTTGTCCAGGCCAGAGGCCATGATGAGGAAGGCAGATGGGGACTGGTGGCCGCGAGGCGTGGCGGAGGAAGCCACGTTGTTGCACTGCAGGACATCCTCGTACTCAGACTTGCCCTTGTGGAAGTCGTAGTCCTGGCATACAGAAGGAAAGTTTTCAGTGAGAAAGTTTCTCAGGTATGTGCACGATATTTTTTGTTCAGCAATTTTGTCTCTGAATTGAGTGCGAATTATTTCACAGCAGTGAGAGGACAAAATTCAAGGAGTAGGAAAGCAGAAAATCTTCTGATGAAGAGACCCTTCAGTTTAAACTGTTTTAACTCTTTCCTCTCTGAACAAATGTCCAAAAGTGTGATAGATTAGTAATCATTACACATTGTCTGATGGTTTTTCTTGACTGTTCATATTTTGATTGATTTATGGCTGACTATCTCAGGTAACAAAATCTCTCTCTCTCTCTCTCTCTCTCTCTCTCTCTCTCTCTCTCTCTCTCTCTCTCTCTCTCTCTCTCTCTCTCTCTCTCTCTCTCTCACACACACACACACACACACACACACACACACACACACACACACACACACACATGCTTCAGTTAGCTAGAGCTAGGTAAAAACACAAACACCACACAAGGAGGCAGAGTGGGCACTGGAAAGACCTGGCACCGACCTCACGGCGGATGGTGGAGACCTCGAAGGGATCACCATAGGCATCCCCTGCAGCCTGCAGCAGCCTGGCGTTGTTCATGAGCTCTGCTGGCCCGTTGTCCATGATGATCTGAGTGAATGACAACAGCAGGCATTGACATCCATTACAATGCACAGACTTCAAGCCAATTTGTCCAGAACTGCTTCAACACTAATTCCCCAAATGGGGGCATGTTTAGAATGACATGAACTTGCAATAATTTGCTTTTGTTGGAGATCATCACTGCTAGAAATGGTTCAAGACATGCATCACAAAATCAAAATTGCATATCTTATATCTAACAAAGAAATGAAACAGTGTAAAATGATAAATCACAACTTAAATGAGAAAAGTATCATTTTTTCATTAGCACAACTGTTTACACTTCATATTAATGTGAACAATGTATTCAGGTGATGAGAGAGGCTTACATCATATTTTACAGTGAATTTCAGTTCCACTGACTGCAGTCTAAGTGGAGATACCAGCATATCTGCACCCCATTCTTCTCCCCACTTCACTACTCACCTCAACTCACTACATACTGTGAGTTTTGAGGGGACACTGGCAAATTTGATATCAGCTTGACTGAATGCTTCACTAAGAGAATCACATTTCCCCTTGACTGCATTAGTGCACTGTCCACATAGATTTACATTTTTTATACATATGTTCTTGCCATTATCTTACAACAAACATGGAAACACATGTTCAAAAAGGACGAAAACACCAATACACAAATGGGCCATAAAAGTTATTCCACAATGCAGGATTTTTCCCCTCTCGTCTCAGTCCGTGGGCCCCACTCACTGAGTACTCAGGACCGTAGGCTCTGATGGCGTGACCAGTCAGAGTGGCAATGGTAAACAGCTGCGGGTTGGTGGCGTTGGCTGCCTGAAACATCAGTCAAAACTTGTGACTTGAGCACATATTCATCCAATCTTGCAAGAGCCAAGTCTATTGCATGAGTGCATTATGATTGTACCTCTTTTCTCCTCAAAATATGAATACAGTATGTCGTGCACGCTGCTGGCAGGATCATTGGCCGTGATCTGCCCTCCCTAGCCTCTATCTACGCCCAGCGCATAGTGCGCAAGTCCCGTAAGATTGTGGCGGACCCCTCCCACCCTGCTTGCTCCCTCTTCCAGCTCCTTCCCTCTGGCCGTCGTTTCAGGTCCCTCAAAACGCGCACATGCCGTTTTCAGAACTCGTTCTTTCCCACGGCGGTGACGGAGCTCAACGCTGTCCAGAACCTCCCCAGGCAGCTTTGCCGCCGCTGATCCTGTCGGCGGTGCGCACACACTTCTCCACATCTATGACAGTGCCACTTTCTCTTTTGTGCTTCCTCTGGGTTATATGGACTGCTTCTGAGTGTGGTTGGGGGTGGGGGGAGGGGTGGGGGAGGGGGTGGGGGTGGGGAAGGGTTGGTCTTCTTGTAGTTGCGCAGGGTTGTTTTTGTATTGTTCTATTGTATTCTTTTGTGTGGTGACGGGGGGTGGGATGGGGGTGGGGGGGTGGGGGGGTACGTCTTAGTGGTCTTGTCTCTGTTCATATGTATTATTTATTGTCACTTAAAAGGGGGGTGGGTGGGTGGGTGTAT
>JAWQFJ010001777.1:2500-7500 GCA_034096865.1 Theodoxus fluviatilis
GGTTTGGCTTGAAGGAATGGCTTTCTCCTCACTTCAAGATCTTGAAGTCGAGCTGTCGCCTGCTAGTACGCACTGCCTGCCACTGTTTGGTGCGCAAGAACGACAGCAGTCCTGTTCAAGTATGAAATGGGAGGTGAATGGAAATCCCAGTCACTAACAAATGACAGAGAGTTTCTCTTAACGCTCCGAGGAAGGTTGATAACCGATTGTGATAAGACGTGGAGTGACTGTATTCATGCAAGTAGCAGTTACTAATTGTATTGTACTTTCAAATGTTAGGTTCCTTAGGAACTGTATTTAAGACTGTAAATAAACAAATATTCAGAAATTGTTTGATCTGTTTGAGACTAGGAATGAGCGACATAATGGAACACAGTTATAGATTTTTCACAACGTTGATCTCACTTGCCTATTGTGCATAGAAGCAGAGGAATATGACGTACATTTTGCACTTTAATGTCCTGGGCCCGTATTCACAACGGCGATTTATCTTTTTAACACTCGAATTATCCCCTAGCCCCGCGTTATCTTGATCGGTTAGATAAGGTACGCTCGTCAGAGGATTCTAGGTTGTGCTTTGCTATATATACTGGTTTCCAGCCAAGGGAGAGCGGAACAGGCAGTTGGAATCGTCTGAGTTTAGAGATAAATCGGAGTTAAAATAAATCGCCGATAAATCGCCGTTGTGAATATGGACCCTGCCTACGAAGATATCCGTGTTACGTATTCACCAGTTTCAAACGTGTCTCCGAATCAGGCTACCTTTGTACATTTTGTTATCAAGTGCCAACGAATCGGTTATGTGGGCTGTCTGTCTGTATTTGATTCATACTTTTAAACGCCATATCACCACACGCTCTGTCTGATAATGATGTGTGGAAGATAATGCAACAGTTAGGCCCTACATCCACATTGTAACGGGCCTGCTGAGGCCCTATAATAAAGTTTTTAGTTCGTACGTTCGTTCGTTCGCTTGCCACTGTTTCTGCAGTAGACTGCCTGCCCTTGCAAACATCATACAGAAAATGTCTTCGTGCCACAGAATGGGGTTGGTTCTGCACTGAGACGTCCCGTGGTCGAATTTGCAAACGGCGTGGCGAACACGTCCGGCCGTCTTTTGATAACTCTGTGTTCCTCCTCTGTAGGCGCTCTCTGGAACAGCTTTTGTGCACCACGGCGCGGGGCTTGCCCCAATCGAGTGTAATGTGCTGTGGCTGCTTTGTGCGGAAATCGTTGGTGTGCACTTAGAGAGAACGTGTATTCAGACCTGTGTGCAAATGGGAAGGCATGAATGAAAAAGTCAACTGCCTTTTCAAATAAAGAACATACTTCTATCAGAGTGTTTGGGGAACCCCTTCGGAATAATTTTCTGTCAGAGAATGACGGTCTTCGCCGGCTGGTGCTAAACGATGTACCTTCCAGGGGTAAAGAAATAACTGCGCAATGACATTACTCAACGTTTCTGTGACGGGACACAAGCAAGGAAGTTGAACTTTCCGAACGGAACTCTAAGCTAGCTGGGTTCTACTTATTAGAGGAGTCCAGTGAGAGTTTACAACCTCCAGCACTAAGCAGACACGGAATAAATATTCAGGTGGCATGGCTGGAACGTGAGAGGGACGGTGCTTCGCATTTTCCTTGCTTGCGTCACTGCAAAGGTTCCACAATGATCCCCTCGTATCGCCCAGCCCACAGTCGAATCTGAGACAAACAGTATTCTGCTGAGATATTGAAGTCTGTTGAAACCTTCAGTCATAAACTGTTTGCTACGACGATAACGTAAGGTCTGACCTACAAGCACCCAAAGGATACGTTTTAACCGTAGCAGTGTATTCTCCCTGGAACATTAAGCACTGTTTATTTCTCAACACGATTCGGCTTGTCTACGAAAACTGCTGCCACGTGGAAACGACATGCGATAATGACAAGGACACGCTCGCTGATTGGCTGGCGATGCACGTGGTGGGCGGGGCTGTGAGAGGTTAATTGTTGTACAGTACAGAGAAGGAATAGTCCGTGTTTCGGTAGTGAGCGGTCGTCAGTTCTGCAGGGAAGTCTTTTCCTATCAGCATTGTTTGAGCTAATGCGCTACATGCGTGTTACCCCCGAACCATTCACACGGTACTGAAATGACGCGGTATAGGCCTAGTGTTAGAAGGGGTATTACTTCACGAATTACGAAAAATAGTAAACCAAAGCTAAAACATTATCCACTTTTAGCCAAGTGCAAAGCTTACCTACTGAGTTATTTGCTCTCGTTTATGCTAACCTGTTGCCTTGTGACAGGGGCGTTCTCTCTCTCTCTCTCTCTCTCTCTCTCTCTCTCTCTCTCTCTCTCTCTGCCTTTCTCTGTCTGTCTGTGTGTCTGTGTGTCTGTCTGTGTGTCTGTCTATCTTTTTGTCTGTCTGTGTGTCTGTCTGTCTGTGTGTCTGTCTGTCTGTGTATCTGTCTGTCTGTGTGTCTGTGTGTCTGTGTGTCTGTGTGTCTGTCTGTCTGTCTGTCTGTCTGTCTGTCTGTCTGTCAGTCTGTGTGAGTGTCTGTCTGTCTGTCTGTGTGTCTGTCTGTGTGTCTGTCTGTCTGTCTGTCTCACTCTGTGTCGGTCTGTGTATCTGTCTTTCTGTCTGTCTGTCTGTCTCTGTCTGTCTGTCTGTCTGTCTGTCTGTCTGTCTGTCTGTCTGTCTGTCTGTCTGTCTGTCTGTCTGTCTGTCTGTCTGTCTGTCTGTCTGTCTGTCTGTCTGTCTGTCTGTCTGTCTGTCTGTCTGTCTGTCTGTCTCTCTCTCTCTCTCTCTCTCTCTCTCACATACACACACACAAACACACAAACACACACACACACACATACACACACACACACACACACACACACACACACACACACACACACACACACACACACACACACACACACGCACACGCAGACATCCTTCCGCCGTCTTTGTTTTAGTTCCTCCGGGAGTAGAGTGAGCCAATCACCCAAAATTCTTCCATTGTCCCTCCTCCTATGTGTGTCCTGTGTGTCCTGTGAGTCCTGTGTGTCCTGTGTGTCCTGTGAGTCCTGTGTGTCCTGTGTGTCCTGTGTGTCCTGTGTGTGTGTCCTGTGAGTTAAGTGCCCACTGTGCATGAACAGTCTCTACATGCCTCTCTTCTGCTGTTTTGGAAGGGTCACGCAGCTGTCCTTCACATCATGTCAGTTGCATAAGTCACGCCTTCCCTGTCGCCCTTATGATGTGTCCCGTATGTTGATGTCCATTTTTCTTGCAGCTGTCCGTTCCATCACTTGTTAAATCGACTTCACGTTTGAACTGTTCCCCTTGCATCATTGCTTGTGCTAAATCTGAATTATAATGTTTACGCGACAACGCATTGCATCCTCTATAATAAGACACCCGATTTCAATGGAACAATATTTACTCGTTAGACTTTGTTGTGCTAAAGGAGGCAACACTGTAAACAAGTAATTTCAGTTCAGTATCGAGGAGTAACAAGCCTTTGTCGGTCACTAAGAAACACAAACTCAAAGAGAGGCTGAGATCGGGACAGCAGATCCCCAGCCTGGCTCCTCTGGGGTCCGCGCATCCTTTTGATAAGGGTGTGTGTGGTGCGTGGGGCAGTGTTCGCCAGTTTGAGAGACGAATGTTACCGCAGTCTGAGAGACTGTTAGTCTAAGAGACCACTGTCACCATTATGGTCTTGCGTTGGTCCAGGCCGCTACCATCCGGCCTGGGACCAGCCAGCAGCTCCCGTACCCATAGGTAAATGCAGTTGTGGAAAGCAGCTACGACGTGTCTCATACATGCGCCTCTCTACCCTCAAGCCTCGAGGATGCTCATCACACACTGAATATTATCATGTGACCACGCATGGAAAAAAAGGCTTAAGTTCGAAAAATAGTTATCGAGAAAAACCTGAATAAAGTTATAAGCGCACTAAATCGCGCATATATTTCCTGATATTCACGTCACTGTAGAAAATTTAATACGTACTCTATGATATTTTTTTTCTGGAATATGCATGAATAAATAACTAACATTAATTGTGGTTGAAATATCTGATGTTGTCATTTTTCGTACCTTAATAGAATAGAATAGAATAGAATTCTTCGGCCTGCCTAGGCGTCCAGGGCCTATCGGCATCGCCGATTCTGGTAGTTCTCTGGCTGTATTTTCATTGTTCCTATGGATACTAGCTGGTCTTTTACCAGGCCTAGTCTATAACCTTGGCCTTGTTTTCTCATCCGCGGTCTCATATCCCCAAGTATCTGCTTCCACCCTGGGTTTTTGTTCATGTATTTGTTTGTATGTTTGTTTGATGACAATTGTTTTACAGTTATAACACAAGACGGGGACTAGCAAAAACTGGAGCGAACATTTTATCATCAAAGAACTGTTGCTGGTAATTTTTCTGTCGCGCGAGCACGTCTACCACGCAGCATGCCTCCACAATAGAAAACAATCTCTGAACTGCATTTCCTCTGAAGGAAACAGATGACAGTACATCGTCAGGTGTCTCGAATCGCAGCACAGTCTGAGTAACGACCCAGTACGCGACATGAACCGAGCGGCACCCTCAGAGTCAAACAATAAAATCGTAATCAGTCACGGGTGCGCGCGCACCTTCAAAAGGCCGGTAATCCTGGAGAGAAAAAAAAAGAAGGAAAAAAATGTTCATCATGGTGGATCGAAGCACAGAGGGCACGGCTACCACTGGAGACAACTACTTCCTGTCGTGGCACAAATAAAGTAAACAATTCAAGGACATGCTTGAGCAGCGATCTGGAGAGCAGAATTACGAGATCGATGTGTCTGCCAACGGATTCGATGTTCCCTAGCTAAAGCTACGGGAAATTAACGAGTCGGGACAAGTCCATACGGAAACGGCTTTGATAAGGGAAACCTGCTAGCTCCAATCTTCGGCGTCGTGATGTATTGATTTCTGACGGCCCTTTCCGTCTGCATTCCTAAAACTTTGATAGGAGTTCGATCGGTCCGAGGAAGGAGTGT
>JAWQFJ010001777.1:15000-17500 GCA_034096865.1 Theodoxus fluviatilis
TGAGTGTATGTGCGTGCGTGTGTGTGTGTGTGCGTGTGTGTGTGCGTGTGTGTGTGTGTGTGTGAGTGTGTGTGCGTGTGTGTGAGTGTGTGTGTGTGTGTGCGTGCGTGTGCGTGTGTGTGTGTGTGTGTGTGTGAGTGTGTGTGCGTGAGTGTGTGTATGTGCTTGTATGTGTGTGAGTGTGTGCATGTATATGTGTGAGTGTCTATGTGTGTGTGTGTGCATGTGTGTACTTGCGCGTGTGTGTATATGCGTGTGTGTGTGTGTGTGCATGCATGCACGCGCTTTCAAGACTGTGTTAAACATGTTAATGAAGCTTGTGCGCATTTGCAAGCTCGTAGATGATGCAGTCAGGGAACACAACGGTCGTTTGATTACGCGCCTCTTTGTATTCAAAGCACGCACAAAGCTAATTTGCCTACAGTTGCAAAAAACATGACACCGATTGACTACAGAGTGCAACCCAGATCCTTTGTTCCTGTGTGCTTATCTCCAAAGCCAGTGCGCTCAATACCCACAAGCCCAGGTATGTAAGGCAGCCCTGGGTTGAAATCCGCGCTAGCCTCAGATGTTATGCACAAACACATCGCTCTGGGCTTGACTTGCGACACCAATACAAATCCACAGATTTCTTTGCAGGCTTGATCGAGATAGATGAAAGACTCCACTGTGTCTCATACTGTCGAAGGACTTTGTCCCCCCCAAAAAATTCACCTCACCCTTAAACACCGATTTTTACTTATTTTTTTTGTTCCCGTGACGCATTGTGATGTTGTAATGTCTTTGAGAAATCTGCATGCATATTTTAAACACTATGTTCATGTCAGACAAAGGACGACACTGTTTCTCGATCTGATGGTGGACAAGGCATGAAACGCTTCATCCCATCCCTCGACATAGGATACCTCTTTGCTGTCATGACGTCTTGTGGTGTCTTATCGTCTTTGATAATTCTGCAGTCCGTATTTCAACGCCCCGTTCATTAAAGCACACCGTCGACGCAGGGCGTTACTCGGGCAGACACAGTAAGCATTTGGAAGGCTCATTGTTCAACGCCTGACTGAAGGCGACAGGCGGTTTGTCTACGTCACGCACTGTCTTTGTGATGTGGATTGGCCCGCGCTGATGCCACGGACTGAATAGGGTCTCCATGGCAATCATGGCTGCGTTCCATGTCGAGTAATTGAAGTTCACACGTATTGTGCACATGTGAACGTATAATGTGTTTAAATTGTACATGCAGATATACACGCCTTATTTCATTGAATGATAAACGTCAATCAATCGTGACGAGTCATATGAGTAATTCATCAACTGTGTTTTATTTGAGAAATTCTAGACAATCCACAAGTGTCATCATAGTTTATCTCTGAGCAGATGGCACATCGATTCTCTAAACAAGAAGTCTCACCACTCCCTCAGACTCCCATACACACACCCCTTGCCTTTCTACCCTCCACACCAAACCCCCCTCAACATCCCCCCCCCCCCTCTTCGCCACACCACTAGACCCCAACCCTCTTTCTGCACCGCACGCCCATCTTTTTTTCATTGTAACAAGGTAAGGCGGTCTTATTTTGTCCCTACCCCAATCCCCCATTCCCTCCACTCACGTCATCTCACTCTACCTACTTTCACCACCCCCTATCCAGCCCCCACCTCATTCAGTCTCTACTGTTGCAAGGCAGGAAAGTACCCATTTTGACTCCATCTACACCCTTTATCCACCTACCTCCATCTCTCATTCATTCTCCACCCCCTCCACACCTCCAACTCACCTCCCACCCATCACCCCCCATCCAACAACCCCCCCCCCCCCCCCTTCCCCCCTATTTAGTCTCTCCCGTAGCAAGGCAGGGCGGTAGCCGCTTTGAACCACGTCGTGTAATGATAATGTCTGATCCTGATATTTCTTCCTGCTTGAATAGAGCGGCCTGGGAGTTTCCAGTCGATAGCAAGGTTGACACGACCATGCTTGCTTCGAGAACATTGCCACTGCCGGTCCCCAAGAATGGGTCCATGAGCACCCCTCTAAAGACCGTTTATCGAGTAACGACGCCGCCTCGTCAAAAGGAGCTCGAGTCAGTACGCAGGGTTAATGACGCGAGACCGCCCGGATGGGTCTACAACGTGCCCCCGCTTGAAAGAAACTCAAGAAGAGCGAGTGACGTAGCGGTGGTCGTTGTATAGGAGTGCCCGGGTGTGGTTACAGTGGCGAGAGAATGCTGGCGCTCTGTGGGGTGTGTGCTATCAAGAACTCTTCGCCAAACAAAGACAGTGCGTGCTGCTGTGGAGACGAACCGAGACGTGTAGATTTTCAGTCAGTCGAGTTTTTCCTCGCCCGAGTGGTCGATTCTTGTAGCCGTAAGAAAGTTCGCAACACACAACTGGAACCCAGCGGGAATTGAAAAAGTTTCAGGACATCAACTGAAAATTATTTTTTAAAGCTGCCTCATTGTAGTCAATGATCTACATCAATCGTTTTCTGTCTAGAGTACCA
>JAWQFJ010001777.1:22500-35000 GCA_034096865.1 Theodoxus fluviatilis
GCGTAGATTAGACCTGAGTGTTCGAGGTTTTTTAATTGTTTTCTTGCTGTCGCTTTCAAATCTGTTCACAGTACTAGGCTGGCTGGTTTACTTAGATGTGATTTTTTTTTAATGCGTGCTAGCTGATATTAGGTTTAGAGCTTGAATTTTCAATGATATTACGCTTACAACTCCAGTGTTCGAACCAATGAAAACCACGGAAAGAGATGGCCGTTTCGTTCCTTGCATCTCATTGGCCAGCTTGTCATGAGGTCAGCCTGATCACGCGCTGACCTCATGACAGTTGTAAGCGGAAAAAGCGAGTTGTAAGCGTAATATCATTGAAAATTCAAGCTTTAAACCTAATATCAGTTAGCACGCATTAAAAAAATCACATCTACGCTTACAACTCGCTTTTTCCGCTTACAACTGTCATGAGGTCAGCGCGTGATCAGGCTGACCTCATGACAAGCTGGCCAATGAGATGCAAGGAACGAAACGGCCATCTCTTTCCGTGGTTTTCATTGGTTCGAACACTGGAGTTGTAAGCGTAATATCATTGAAAATTCAAGCTCTAAACCTAATATCAGCTAGCACGCATTAAAAAAAATCATATCTAAGTAAACCAGCCAGCCTAGTACTGTGAACAGATTTGAAAGCGACAGCAAGAAAACAATTAAAAAACCTCGAACACTCAGGTCTAATCTACGCGAAAGAACTTGTCCTGTGTACCAACCAAGCCCCTTGGAGCCGACGCGCCGCCAAGCGGCGGCAAGGGAGATAATTTCCAAAAAAGTCGCTCATTAACATCCGGGCAATATACTTATGAAGGCGACCTGCCTGGGAGAGCTGTTTGACCAGGAGTGAGGTTGGCGACCTGAACGAAGAGTTTGCACGTGTACAGCGTTGCCTTGATGACATCGGACGTTAACCCTTCGGGCTGGATGTCTTCAGAATTTCAAGCGTATCACAAGGGGAAAATAGTTCCGAATTTCTTTTTTTTATTCTTTTTGTTTTTGTTTTTGTATCATGGCATTCGCGGTAATATTAAGTACAGAAAAGAACCGATGAAAAAGTTTCTTCCGTCGTTCTTCCTCGCAAGTAATCATTCCACCCCGATGTGTGCTGCTGAAATGATTTCATATTGTTACTAATTAATCTTTTCCATATCACATTATCATCCTGTCTTTTCTGACATGTCAAACACTCAATCTTGAACCATTCGTGTCTTACCTTTTATGGACTATCATTATCAGTTGGTTGAAAGTGAAAGAAAGGAAAATAGACGCATGTCAGATTTATCCATCCGTGCTTATTAAAAATGTATGCAAACCTTTTCCAGCTATAGTTTGTATGAAAGATAGCTTTTTATTTGGCATGTTGCTATGGCGCTAGTGCTGTCGCCAAGAGCAAACTCCAAGGTCTGTTGATGGCAACAGGCAACAACTGAGAGGATGGCCCAGCACTCACGTACATGGATGTCTACAAGCGAGACGTGAAGAAATGCCACGCCAGTCCTGACATCTGGGAGGAGGGTCACTGAGAACTGGGCTAGCTGGCAGTCAATCAGTGGGACGGGAGACCAGACATGGCGACCAGAAGAAAACCTAACAAGCAGCAAAGAAGACTGCCTGCAGAAAATGCAGCGGATAGCCTCGCGCTGAGGAAACCGGCTGAAAATATCACACACCAAGCCTTGGAATGGAATCCCAGAGGAAAACGCAAACTAGGCACCCCTTAGTTAAAAGACGTGGCAAAGATCCTGAGTGGAAGCGATGAACTTGGCAGGGATGACCTGGGGAGCCGGGAAGAAAACCAACCGCTCAGAGCCGAGACTGATGGAGGACTGCTGTTGAGGCCCTGGGTTCCTCAACGAAATGCAAGGAAATAGTAAATTCTTCGGTTAGACTGCCGCAGGCGGACCACACCAGTGGACTCGTCCGAGAAGAAGGGTGCATGAAAGACAGCGAAGATGACGTAACACACAAGTTGACGGGCCACATCATTTGATCGGCTGCGTTTTTACATTGGTATTTTCGAGCATTAACGCCCATGTAAAAATGCAGCCAATCAAATGCTGTGGCCCGTCAACTTGTGTGTTACGTCATCTTCGCTGTCTTTCCCGCACCCCTCTCCTCGGACGAGTCCACTAGTGTGGCCCCACCTGCGGAAGTCTAACCAAATCTTCTTCCTGCTGGCCTTCCTGCTTTGTCTGCAAGGGTTTGCAGCAAGAGTGCCCTTCTCCATCCGGCTGTACAGCTGACGCACTCTGCAATGTCAGAGGTTTTCCCGTCTCTGGTGTGTACCAGAATGGACAAGAAACTGCAGTTTGAGACGCTGACAAAGGTTGCGTCAAACATCATCTCATGAACTGATGAAGACAAAGCTCTGTGGTCTACTTCTAATAGTGCTGTACATTTTCATCACGGCTCTCCTTTGAAAGAGACAGGAAAACCCTGCCTGGCGCTGAAAGGGATGTGTGAGTCCACACCCTCAAGCAAGATTGAATTCATACTGAAAACAGACAACACAAACGTGCGTTTTCACCCACACTGCTCACGCCGTTGACTTAATACACCCTCTATACCCCACTCTCCCCCCCTCCCCCCAACCCCCACCCCACTCTTATCCTCCACCCTGAAACTCTTAATAAGGCCAGTCTGTCTGGAGGGACATGAATGACTGGATAAATTGGACGCCAGTGACTCCTGCAGCGTGGTGACAGGCTGAGACGTGAATATGCTGTCATCACAGGTGACTGATAAAGTGCTCGAGTGATACTCGTCACCAAGCACTGGAGACAGCCATGGCACATGTTGAGACATCGCATAGAAACGATATGACAGCTGTTCTAACCAAGGCCGTAGAGGTCTGTGAGAATACCCATTCACGAATGCAAAGCAAGAATGGGTTTGTATTGCATATCACGACTTTCCAGTTCTTATATATGGTGCTCTAACACTTCTCACTAGATGCCCTTGCATTCCTTTGACACGAAGTCGTGAGGCTTCTCGTTTTTTGTTTGTCCGTTTGTTTGTTTTATTGTTTTGGTTTTCATTTCTAGTCGACTGAGACAAGGAGTTGAAATGAGTGTTGATCATTTCGCCCAACTTAAAGACATTCTTAAAGTAGAAACGTTCATACACGTCTATGTTTCCTCGAAAAATCACCCATTGACATGTTTTTACTAGACTTTAAGGGTAATTGACACGCGTGTCTGAGTTTCGTGTAGGTTTCAGGGTAAACTTGGGTGAGTCTACACCGGCAGGGAGAAAGAATACAAAATAAGGATGAAACCTGTAAAAACAGGGGATGCTTGTATGGATATACAACAGCAGAGAGAAAGAATACAAAATAAAGATAAAACCTGTAAAAACAGGGGATGCTTGCATAGATGTACACCGGCAGGGAGAAAGAATACAAAAATAAAATGAAACCTGTAATAACAGGGGATGCTTGTATGAATGTACACCGGCAGGGGGTGAGAAAAGGGGTGTGACTCCTGGAGAACCTTGTGTGACCACACACTGAGAAACACGTGCCAAGTGTTTCATTGTAGTCTGGAAACCCCGGACAGCCTGCATGCACTGCCCCAGTACAAGGGTGCGTGCAAGAAAAGACGTGGCTTTGAGAAGATTAGAGAGATAGGTGTCAACGGTGTAACGAGTTCATGATATCCCTCTTGTCGTGCATGGAAATCTTGGCTGAAGGTCTCGCTCTTATAACGTTACCTTCTTCTGTGTGTGTGTGTGTGTGTGTGTGTGTGTGTGTGTTGTGTGTGTGTGTGTGTGTGTGTATGTGTGTGTGTGTGTGTGTGTGTGTGCGTGCGTGCGTGCGTGCGTGTGTGTGTGTGTGTGTGACTATGTGTATGTGTGTACGTGTGTATGTGTGTGTGTGTGTGTGTGTGTGTGTGTGTGCGTGCGTGCGTGCGTGTGTGTGTGTGTGTGTGTGTGTGTGTGTGACTATGTGTATGTGTGTACGTGTGTATGTGTGTGTGTGTGTGTATATGTGTGTGTGTATGTGTGTGTGTGTGTGTATGTGTGTGTGTATGTGTGTGTATGTGTATGTGTGTGTGTGTATGTGTGTGTGTGTATGTGTATGTGTGTGTGTGTATGTGTATGTGTGTGTGTGTACATGTGTGTGTGTGTATGTGTGTGTGTATGTGTGTATATGTGTGTGTATGTGTGTGTGAGTGTGTGTGTGTGTGTGTACATGTGTGTGTGTGTGTATGAGTGTGTGTGTGTGTGTGTGACTATGTGTATGTGTGTACGTGTGTATGTGTGTGGGTGAGTGTGTGTATATATGTGTGTGTATGTGAGTATGTGTACGTGTTTGTGTATGTGTGTGTATGTGTGTGTGTGCATATATGTGTGTATATATGTGTGTATATATGTGTGTGTAGATGTATGAATGCATGCATGTGTGTGTGTGTGTGTTTGTACTTGGATGAGCGTGTGCGTGTATGCATCTGTATGTGTGTCTGTCTCCTCAACTGTCTCTACATGTTCGTCCGTCCGTCCGTCCGTCCGTCCGTCCGTCTGTCTGCGTGTCTGTCTGTCTATCTTCTGCCTATCTGTGTTTGTATCAGTGTGTGTTTGTTTAATTGTCCGTCTGTCCCCCCCCCCTTCTCTCTCCCTCTCTCTCTCTCTCTCTCTCTCTCTCTCTCTCTCTCTCTCTCTCTCTCTCTCTCGTTTGATTGAACAAGATCGGTGGAAGACTGTCTCTCACGACTGGGTTTTGGGTATGTGTGGATGACTGGTGGCACCATGAATGAAAAGTTTTTTCTCTAGTCTTTGAGACCCAGTCTACGTGACAACTATTAGCAAGAGTGGCTGTGTAAATTAGGCAGCAGTGCTCGATTTGCTCTGTACAGGATCTTTAAAGATACGCTAACGAGCGAAGATTGTTTGAGTTATATCAGCATTAAGAAATTTAGAGACGCCTTCATTCACTTTAGAATGGGTACCAATGAATAGGGAAACAATGTACAGGCAAGAACATAAATAAATAAACACTGATAGATCATTTCCATTTTGTTGTGAAGTTTAAAGGCATTTTATTTTGCAATGCCCAATGTATAGCCAAAAAAAAAACCTTAGGCAAAGATACATACCTCCATACTTGCTAAAGTCGAGAAAAAATGTCGTACCATACACGATAAAGTGTAAAGCGGTTTGAGCACCGATCAATGGTGGAAAGTCGCTATATAAAATCACACCTTTACCTCTTTTTTGTTTACGATAGACAGGCGATACAAGGAACAGTCCCGGAACTCTACAATGCTTACTTATTACTGTTTGAAACTTCGTTATCCGAAAATGCTGAAAACATCGGGAGACAGCGAGGTGGAAATGGCGTGTACGAATGAAGACTTTAGAAGAGGTCTCCATGCATGAAAACACCACCTAGTTTTCACCTGAATTTTATGGCATGCCACTGTAAATGTTGTCGCGAGATTTTTTTATGTGTACAACTAACACGTGCAATTGCTTGTTTATATGATCCCACTCATAAATATGTACATAGACTATCAGGCCTTTCCAGCAGTAAGGGTTTTACCTGTACATGACGCGATTAATTTAAACTCTGAATTGTTTCTGGACGAATTTCCTTTTGTCCATAATTATCATCCTAATATCAGAGTGGTTTAAAAAAATATACGTAACTGGTTCTGTAATAATGTAATGATATGATTTGTATACGTTTATTTACACCTTTTCTTCTACTACTTAGTGTTATAGAATGGTCAAATGCACGGGTACTTGAAATGGTATTGAAATGACATATCTCACCTCACAAAGCCCGAGAATGCCAATATGGCGTGACAGAAATATCACTCTCGCGTCGAAGATCAGGCTCATGCGCACGTTGGCCATCTCCGTATTCTTGTATGCATGCGAGTCCTGGACACTCACATCTGAACTACAGAGACGGATACAAGCCCTGGAAATGAGATGCTACCGCAAGATTCTGAACATCTCATATAAAGACCATGTCACGAATGAGGAAGTCAGCAACAGGATCAGGAGAGCATTTGGACAGTACGAAGACCTGCTGTCAATCGTGAAAAGCAGAAAGCTGAAGTGGTACGGTCACGTGTCAAGAGGCAGTGGGCTGGCCAAGACCATCCTGCAAGGTACCGTACGCGTACCAGGTGGGAGAAGGAGAGGCAGGCAGAGAAAGAGGTGGGAAGACAACATCAAAGAGTGGACAGGCTTGACCTTTGCTGACTCACAGCGAGCCACAGAGGATAGAGATCGATGGAGGAAGATTGTCCGAAAGTCATCAGTGGTGCCTCAACAACCCATCTCAGGGTTCAGAGACTGAACTGAACTGAACTGATTGAAATGACGGGTCGTCGGCCGAAATAAAGACAGCCACTCTCTCTCTCGCTGTGTTTCTGTCTCTGTATATGTCTTGTTCTATCCCCCCCCCCCCCCGCTCCCCCCAATGATAGATTCAAATGGGATTGTCGGCCCACGACAATAAAGAAAGTTGCAACAGTACTATAATGTATATTCTCCCTCTCTACTCCTATTCTTCGCATATCACTCTACTCATAACACCTCGTCTCCTCGAGTTAGCTTATCTATGCTGCCCCCCCCTCCCTACCCTATGCCTCGCCTGTGCATCATATCTGTCCCTCACCTCATTCCTGTCTATTCATCTCCATACACCCTCCCACCTTGAAACATGCTCACCGTCTCTGGCTTCACTCCTAAACCCCTTCACTCCCCCTAAAAGTTCACTCCCCTAGCCTCCCACACCGTCCGCGCCCCCTACAACCCCCGCCACTAATCTCCGCCCCCCTACTGGCCCCCCCCCCCCCCCCGGGCGACATAATACCTCCCCACTTGTCCACTCCCCCCTAGTACCACCCCCCTCACCACCTTAACCCCCTGCCATCCCCCCCCGAATGACATCCACGTTCGTACCATATCTATGAGACTAGTAACGCCTCCCCACTGACATTACGCCCTTCACAACTACTCTTTCAAAATACGTATTGCCAACGCTACCATCCCAATACTAGCCCCCTACATACTTTTTTCGTATCTTCTGTTTATGTCGCTGTCTGTCTGGTGTCTGTTGTCTGTCTGTTGCATCTCCGTCTGGTCTTGTCTCTCTGGTACTCTCTGTGCCATCTCCCCATTATGGTGGTCCCACCCTCTCCCCTCATCCTCCCCCCAGCCTCCTGTGGCTCTCTCTCTTGTGTTCATCTCTTCCGTGGTGATGCCTCCTCTACTCTCTCAAGTCTCTCTCGGTGTCTCTCTTCTGATGTCTCTACCGTCTGTCCTTCTGTCTGCCTGCGTTCTCTGAGTCATTCGGTACTGTCTGTCTGGCGGTCTGTCTCTCTGTTCGTCTGTCTGTCCGCCTTGTCGGTCTGTACTCTCCTTCCTCTCTCTCGCTAGCAGAGCTCATGCTCGCTCCTCGCATCTCGCTAGGCTTTTTTTACTCTCCTCTCTCTCTCTCCTCCCCACTCAGATTTCCCTCATTTCCCCCCCATGCCCCTACCTCCCTCCCTCCCCCCCTTCCTCCCTCCCTCTTCGTCCCTCCCTCTTTCATGCTCGCACTCTCGAATCCCTTTTTCTCTCTCTGGGTCTTCCACTCTACTCGGTCCTACTCTGATCTTTCTATCTCTCTCTTCACTCCTGTACTTATGTTCTCTCTCTCATCAGTCTAACTGCGAATCTTTTGTCCTCTTCTCTACAATCTGTTGTGTCCCTTTCTTCTCCTTCCCGTTCTCTCTCTCCTCCCTCGCCTCTCCGCCTATCTATCTTCTCTTACCTCTGCTCTCCTCTTCAACGTGACATTCTCTCTTTCCTCCCTCTTTCTCATCTCACTGTCTCTCCCCTACTCTCTCTATCTCTCGACGTCTTCAGCAACTCCCTCTGCTCTCTCTCTCTCATATCACTCTCCTCCTCTCCCATCTCTCCCTCCTCTCTCTCCTCTACACTCCCTCTCTATACTCATTCTCTCTCTCTACTCTCTCCTAGCCTTCTCTTCTCCCTCTCTCACTACTCTTCTCCCTCCCTCTACTCTCTTTCTGCTCTGCTCTCTCTCTCTTTCTCTCTCTCTCTTCGCTCCTTTACACCCTCTCTCCCTCACCTCACCTCCAACTCCCTCCCTCCCTCCGTCCCCTCCCGCCCTCCCCTCCCTCCCTCCCTCCTCCCTCCCCTGTTATCTCTCTTCTTCCTCCCTGCGGTTGCTGGTTTTATCTGATCTCTAGATAATTACTATTATCCTCTACTCATGTCTCGCATCTTCACTGTCTTTCTCTGGTACTGATACTGTCGTCTGATCTACCTCTCCTCTTTTCTCTCTCTCTCTCTTCTCTCTCTTCTCCTCTCTCTCATCTCCTTTCTCTATCTCTCCCTCTCCTGTCTTCTCTTCTATCTCTTCTCTCTTCTCTCTCTTCTCTATTCTCTCTCTCTTCTCTCTCTCTCTCCCTCCCTCCCGTCTCCCTTCCCTCTCTCTCCATCCACCCCTCTTCTCGCTTCTCTGTCTCGTCTCATCTCTGTCTTCTCTCTGTCTCTCTCTGTCTCTCTTCTGGCTCTCTCTGTGTCTCTCTGTCTCTCTCTTCTGTCTCTGGTCTGATCTCTCGTCTCTGTCGTCTCTTCTCGTCTGTCCTCTCTGTCTCTCTCCTCGTCTGTGCCTCTCTGTGCTCTCTCTGTGTGCCTCCTCTCTGTCTCTTATTCTCTCTCTTCTGTCTCTCTCTCTCTCTCTGTATCTCTCTCTGTCTCTCTCTGTGTCTTCTACTGTCTAGTCTGTCGCCCATCTCTGTCTGTGTCTGTCTGTCTGTCTGTCTGTCTGTCTGTCTGTCTGTCTGTCTGTCGTCTGTCTGTTCTGATCTGTCTAGTCATGTCTGTCTGTCTGTCTGTCTGTCTGTACTGTCTGTCTGTCTGTCTGTCTGTCTGTCTGCGTCGTCTGTCTGTCTGTGTGTCTGTCTGTCTGTCTGACCCTGTGTCTGTCTGTCTGTCTGTCTGTCTGGGTGTCGATCTGTCGTGTCTCGTCTCTCGTCTAGTCCCTCTCCCTCCCTACCACCTGCCCTCTCCTCGCCCCCCCCCTTTCTACATCCCTCGCTCTAGGGTACACTACGTTCACACTAAAATTTATCAATGAATAGTGACTTTTGAAGAAGAAAAAAAGTCACTAATGCATTTTGCTGATGTCAATGTAACTGGAAAATCAGCCTCATAACAAATATCCCGTTTTTAACATTATTAATTTGGGTTTGACCTTAAATTTAGTGCACAAAATGGCGCCGGAAAAGAGGAATGCCGACCCCTTGCTCTAAAAAACCTTCCTTTCTTAAACACCAATGATAATAATCCTCAAGTACTTTTTCTTTTGGTGAATATCATTGATCAAATAAAGCAGCAGACTAATGTATTGCAGTCGCTTGCTTGTTTATCACTGTAAAAATTGGGGTTCAAATGAAGGGTAACCTGCGTTCTCGTGGCGTCACAAAATTCCGACCATGAAAAACCGATCTAGCAGACGATGTATCTACCACAGAAGGAAAATTTTAGTCTCAACTGAAAAACCAATGAAACAAACACAATAATTTTAGTTTTATGACAACACAGCTACTGCATGGAACTTTACCTGAATTATTTTGATTTTGGCGTCACGTTCATCACGCAGGTTACCTCAGTTTGTTTTAGATAAATATTTTAACAGCGCGAAATTTTCGCGGGGTCAGAAAGGGCTTGGAAGATCAGTTTTCTAACACTTCATAAGACTTGATGACGTTTTACGGCAAATTACCACGTAGTAACACGTGTTACACCAAATTCAGTGAGGCGTCACACACACACTTGTTGAAGTGCGCAAGTTACGACAGACGCCGATGAGCTCGAGTCATAGCGAATGATTCTGCGCATGCGCGTTCTTGCTATAGTCCGTTTAAACATTCCCACTTCGACCAATTGAGCAGCGCCAATAATCGCCGTTTAGCTTAAGATTACACCCGAATCACGCAGACCGTTAAGGTGCATGGAGTACAGTACCGCCGAGCAAGACGTTTGTCACAACACGCAGATACATTAATGCGGCCAGATCTTAGCATAGCTCCCCAGGCGCGCGAAGTCAGTCAGGCGGCATATTGTTAGCGTCTCGACTGACGAAGCAATGTTTAAACGGACTATAGCAAGAACGTGTTGTTGCTAATTTGTCTTCATTTTCACTACATCATGCACGGAGTTGAGTTTGCAACTGTTTGTAATGCTTTTCTTTACTGAATTAAAGATCTCGTTTTTTAATAGCAAGGATATTTTGAGCATTTTTGACGATGAACCGAGAGCATCGCGTGTTCAGCTTCAGCAGTTTGTAGGATGCGTCAAAACTGTCAGGTCGGACTTGGGTGGGGTGGAAATCTCGTTTCTAAAGAAGCAGGGTGCTTCTTATTACTTTCCTGACATTGCAGATGAAGCAATTGTTTTGCTTGATAAAGTGGAGAAAGTCTTGGAGGCCCAGCTGGATCGACGTGGACATTATTTTTAAAAATTATAATTAGAGAAAGAGAGAGAGAGAGACTTCTCTCTCAAGCTGATGACCGGAGTTACCTGCGACAACTGTGCGTTTGCTGGAGAGATAGAGAGAGAAATAGAGAGAGAGAGAGAGAGAGTGATGAAGACCAATTATAAAGTTTTTCACCTGTTTTATTTTTAATGTTGTTTCTTTGATTCTTTAATATAGAAACTGCCATTTTGTGTGTCCCCCCCTCAATTTGATATGAAATGGTGTCACGCACATGCAGGTTACCATTTTCTGTTTTTATTAAAAAGTTTGTATTAAAAAGTTATCAGATTTTCTTTCACTGGTGTAATTTTATCTGTATTTATGTGGCAAACATATGGCAAGAGTATCTGGATCATTTTATGAAAATTAGTTTTGCATAGCAAAATAACGGTGGGAGTGGTAACCTGCGCGTGGTGTCACGCTATTGCTTGCGTCACAATTTTTTTAATTTTTACCTGGTATCTCTGAAAAACATACAATTGAGTAGTAATACGAGGTTTTCTCATTTTATTAATGATTTTCTGCAAAAAAATAATTTAAAACATTTATTGGCAGGCTTTTGTGACACCACATCATGCAGGTTACCATCATGGCCACCCCCCCTAAGATCTGAGTTTACATTGCAAGAAAAAAATCTACTGATTTTGTGTTAACATATTCAAACAGATAGAGTGGACATTATTTTTAAAAATTATAATTAGAGAAAGAGAGAGAGAGAGACTTCTCTCTCAAGCTGATGACCGGAGTTACCTGCGACAACTGTGCGTTTGCTGGAGAGATAAGAGAGAGAAATAGAGAGAGAGAGAGAGAGTGATGAAGACCAATTATAAAGTTTTTCACCTGTTTTATTTTTAATGTTGTTTCTTTGATTCTTTAATAGAAACTGCCATTTTGTGTGTCCCCCCCTCAATTTGATATGAAATGGTGTCACGCACATGCAGGTTACCATTTTCTGTTTTTATTAAAAAGTTTGTATTAAAAAGTTATCAGATTTTCTTTCACTGGTGTAATTTTATCTGTATTTATGTGGCAAACATATGGCAAGAGTATCTGGATCATTTTATGAAAATTAGTTTTGCATAGCAAAATAACGGTGGGAGTGGTAACCTGCGCGTGGTGTCACGCTATTGCTTGCGTCAAAATTTTTTAAATTTACCTGGTATCTCTGAAAAACATACAATTGAGTAGTAATACAAGGTTTTCTCATTTTATTAATGATTTTCTGCCAAAAAAATAATTTAAAACATTTATTGGCAGGGGCTTTGTGGACACATCACAATCATGCAGGTTACCATCATGGCCACCCCCCCTAAGATGCTGAGGTTAACATTGCAAGAAAAAAATCCCTACTAAATGATCTTTGTTGTTAACATATTCAANNNCTTTATGGGGAAGAGGTGCCTGGAATAAAATGTCTGAGTTCCTGTCTTGTGGTCACCAGATGTAAGGCTGGAGACAGAGCTGTGGATGGATGTGGTATCAGCTCTTGTTCTTCTCTGTGGTGAGCAAGGATTGAGGTTTCCTGTAAAATTTCACATGTAGATCTATATACTTTTGGATAATTTTTTTTTACTGTGATTTCATTTTATCTGAAGGATTTTTTTACATTAGATAGTATTTGAATTATACATGGCATCTTCTAGGACTGGTCATTCAGCAAGTGCCAGGTATGTCAAGGAATTCTGCAGTCAACGGTTTCGTGTTTACTTTACTTTGCTTACCCTGCATGAGATTCATTCTACATAGTCCTTGCATTGACTTTGATTATCAATAGGCATTCTTGTTCTTTTTGCAGTTGTTATGCAAAAATCAACACCCTTTCATCTTCCTCTGCAGACTTTCTCTAACAAGATGCCTCTTTAAGTTTTGAAGAAATCCTTTCCCTTTCTGTTCTTTACAGTGCCTTGTGATTATGGCAGATATTCAGAGATTTCACATGATTCTTGTCCAAGTTGGTTCTCAAGCTACTCCTGGTGTTAGTCAGTGATGTTATTAGT
>JAWQFJ010001777.1:40000-57500 GCA_034096865.1 Theodoxus fluviatilis
AAACATACACTCATACTGACCATTGTCCATTGAGCTTACACATGGTCAATGGAGTGTGACCTCAGTTGAATCACTTGGCTTCTCCTTGGATGAGTGGAGAAACAAATTTCAGACATGTGATTTTTTTAAACTCCTATAACTTGATTCATTTATCTGAATCACAGTTTTTTGCTTTATGTTTTTTAATATATCATCATTGCTGGTTATAAAGAGTTTTCATTTGCATTGTTTTCCTGTTTAAAATATGTGGATGTGTGGATCTGTTTTCATATCTGCCTGCATGCTTGTCTGTCTGCCCATCTGTTTGCCTGTGTGCCTTCATGCCTGTCTGTCTGCCCAGATGTTTCACTGTGTGCCTGCCTGCCTGTCTGTCTGCCCATCTGTTTGCCTGTGTGCCTGCCTGCCTGTCTGTCTGCCCATCTGTTTCCCCATGTGCTTGCATGCCTGTCTATCTGACCATTTGTTTTCCTATTTTCTCTCACTCTCCCCGTAGAGAGAAGAGGATGCATACCAGTGAAAGGGAAAAATTAAACATGAAAAAACAAACAACTTTCCTCACTCCCTCATCCTACACACCACACACACACACACACACACAAACACCTACACACACACACACACACACACACACACACACACACACACACACACACACACACACATACACACACACACACACACACTCATGGGATTGTAAATAAGGGAGATGACTCTTGTCTGTGTGTTTCAGGGAACAAGACTGGGGATTTATAGCAGAGTATGATGCCAAGGTAAGGAACCCATTCAGTCATCATGACCATGAGCATTCCTCTCCACAGCCCTCCCCTTCCAGGAGTGAATGGGATGTCTGTGAGGAGTGACATGGACACGGGTGATAAACTGATAACTCTTTTCACATTCCTAGTTAGTTTGGTGTTTGGTCATACGGGTGGTGATGCAAAAAGTTGAAAAAAAATTTATACAGAGACTTTGTGCAACCTCAGTTGAGCTGCAAATATCTTTACATTCACTTCTTGGTATTATGTATTTCTGAAGAAGTAAATCTCCATTCATTAGCAAGACAGCATAACAGGTGGGGGTGGGGGGTGGGGAAGGGGGGGGGGGAAGGTTTTGACCTTTTCATCTGACCACTCTGCTTCCAGCTTGCAACTCTATTGACATATCCATTTCTCTGCCAAAGTGTCTGCATATTTTGAAGAAAGTGTAACTACAAATATCAACTGTCATTGTCTAGAAAAGCTGTCTGCATTGATGGCTATACTGTTAAGCTGTACTTGCTTCCAGGATGACATTTTCAATCTCTACAGTACGCTTCAAAGTCTTTAATTTCATCTTATAGTAGGAATGATTTTTTCATCTCAGGTCTTCCTTGTGTCATCAGTGTATCTGTGAGGGAGTAGAGGTGAGAGGCAGTGTACAGTGATAGTCACAGTTTCTGTTTCTCTGTCTCCTCTTTCTCTTCATTCTCCTTTTTTCTGAATAAAAAAGGGGGAGGGGTGGGTAAGGGGTGGGGTATCTTTTTGTCTTTGTATCTTTTTGTCTTTGTGTCTTTTTGTCTTTGTGTCTGTCTTTGTGTCTGTCTGTCTTTGTGACTGTCTGTCTGTCTGTCTGTCTGTCTGTCTGTCTGTCTGTCTGTCTGTCTGTCTGACTGTAAGTCTGTCTGTGAGTCTGTGTGTGTGTGTGTGTCTGTCTGTGTGTCTGTGTGTGCGTGTCTGTCTGTCTGTGTGTCTGTGTGTGTGTGTGTGTCTGTCTGTGTGTCTGTGTGTGTGTGTGTGTCTGTCTGTCTGTGTGTCTGTGTGTGTGTGTGTCTGTCTGTCTGTCCGTTTGTCTGTCTGTCTGTATGTCTGAGTCTATCTCTCTGTATGTCTCTCTGTATGTCTCTGTCTCTCTCTGTCTTTTTCTCTGACTCTCTCTGACTTTCTCTCTGTTACTCTACCTCTCTCTCTCTCTCTCTTTCTCTGTGACTCTGTCTGTCTGTCTGTCTTTCCCTGTATCTCTCTCTCCGTCTCTCTCTGTCTCTCTCTGTCTTGCTCTCTCTCTGTCTCTCTGTCTCTGTCTCTCTGTCTCTCTCTCTGTCTCTGTCTCTGTCTCTCTCTCTCTCTCTCTCTCTCTCTCTCTCTCTCTCTCTCTCTGTCTCTCTCTCAGAAGATGTAATACACTGCTGCAGCAGATCTGTTTAGAAGTTGAGATGGGCTTGGCAAAGTTGCAATGTTTGTTCATTACAGATCATATCATAACCTCACAGCCAGAATGCAATGGAAAGGTTCTTTGCCAATTTTACTTGAGTGCTCTTCCGTTGAAGTAGTGGTTACGCATGCTCAAACATTGGCTTGGCAACTGTGTCAGCTATCATTGCATGTCAAAAGCATGATAGTGTTGTTTCATCTTACTGTTTATTGTTAAGTGCATGCTGTTATGTGAATATTCTTAGGTCCTATTTTGAGCTCAAGCCATGTCTGTTACTCTCTTTCTGTCTCTCTCTCTCTTTCTGTCTCTCTCTCTTTCTCTCTGTCTCTCTCTCTTTCTCTCTGTCTCTCTCTCTGTCTCTGTCTCTGTCTCTCTCTGTCTCTCTCTGTCTCTGTCTCTGTCTCTCTCTCTCTCTCTCTCTCTCTCTCTCTCTCTCTCTCTCTCTCTCTCTCTCTCTCTCTCTCTCTTTCTGTCTCTCTCTCTTTCTGTCTGTCTGTCTCTCTTTCTCTGTCTGTCTATCTGTCTGTCTCCCCCTCTCTCTCTCTCTCTCTCTCTCTCTCTCTCTCTCTCTCTCTCTCTCTCTCTCTCTCTCTCTCTCTCTCTCTCTCTCTCTCTCTCTCTCTCCCCCCCTCTCTCTCTCTCTCATGAAGTTGGCATATTTCTTGAGAAGATGAATAAGAAATCAGTTGGACATGATGGTATTAACACCTTCATTTTGAAAATTTCTATTCCATACATTATTGAATCTCTCACTCATATATATATAACTTGTGTATCATCAATCACATGTTCCCCGATGAATGGAAAATAGCGAAAGTTATTCCTTTACCAAAAATGAAGACCCCTTTAAATATTGATGATTTTAGACCCATTTCAATACTTTCTATACTATCAAAGCCACTTGAAAAGCCTGTTCACAAGCATTTGATGGCATATCTGGATCAACATGATCTACTTTATTCTCTTCAATCGGGTTTCCGGCCAAAACATTCTTGCCACACAGCATTAACTCGATTGATTGATTCTTGGCTATGTGTCATTAATAGGTCACAGTTGATTGGTTCCATCTTTCTTGATCTAAAGAAAGCATTTGACATGGTTCATCATGACATTTTAATTGAATAATTATCACAATATCTAAATGGTTGTAACACGGTGAAATTCTTTCAATCATTCTTAAAAGACAGACAACAGTATGTCTATTTCAATGGACAAGCTTCTTTTTGTGGCCATTTACAAGTGGGTGTGCCACAAGGTTCTGTCTTAGGTCCTCTTTTGTTCTGCCTATTCATCAATGATCTACCATTACATATCTCTGAGAAAGAGGTTACATGTGATATGTTTGCTGATGAACACTTTCAACCTCAGGTGTCAGGACTGAATGTGTGGCAATAAAACTTCAAAGGAGCCTGGATGAAATACGTTCCTGGTGCCCTTCGTATCATATGGTCATTAATCCTTCCAAAACGAAATATATGGTGATAGCCACGAGACAAAAACATCAAATATATCCTTTATCTCTTCCTCTTGTTCTTGATTCTTTGAGAATCGAAAAAATTGTTGAGCACAAAGTTCTTGGTGTAATATTTGATGATCATTTAGGATGGCAATTACACATTGATTATATTTGTAAAAAAATATCAATTAATCTATTTCATCTCTCCAAATTAAGACATATTGTTGACGTTCAAACTTGCAAAATCTTCTTCCATGCTCATATCTTATCTCACGTTAATTATGCATCAACAATTTGGGATGGTTGTAGTGACGCTAACTTGAAAAGGCTGAAGTCATTGTATCGAAGAGCCTCTAAGCTTATGATAACAGATAGTTCACTATCTACAAATGACAAAATGAAAGAACTTAACATTTTGCCTTTTCTTAAGCATTTACAATTCAATAAATGTGTCTTAATGAAAAGAATTAATGATTGTGATGTGCCTGATTATTTGATAAACTTATTTCAACATTCAAATATTCATATACATAACTTTATCATTACCACAACCTAGGATTGATTTGTTTAAACATAGCCCATCTTATTCAGGGGCTACTATGTGGAACACACTATCCAATTCTCTAAAAAATGCGAAATCTTTAGAGAAATTTAAATTGAAACTACATACTTTTCTTATGCAGTCATCCTAGATACTTTCATCTTATTCTAAATTCACGTTGTAGCTATTTTCAAAATGGTATTTGGTTACCATGAATTGATTATAACCTGTGTTATTGTGTGAATTTTGTGTGGGATAGAGGGTGGGTAGGGGTGGGGGATGGGATTGGATTTGTTTGTTTGTTTTCTTGTTTTAACAAAGGGTGGATGTAAGATAGGCAGTTATGCCTAATTCATGTATTTCCCTTGAAAAAGAAAGTTTAATAATGTTTAATATATCTCTCTCTCTCTCTCTCTCTCTCTCTCTCTCTCTCTCTCTCTCTGTCTCTGTTCATCTGTCTGTCTGTTCATCCATCTGTCTGTCCCTCTCTCTCTCTCTCTCTCTCTCTCTCTCTGTCTCTGTCTCTGTCTCTGTTCATCCATCCATCCGTCTGTCCATCCCTCACTCTCTCTCTCTTTCTCTCTCTGTCTGTTCATCCATCCATCCATTTGTTCCCCCCCCCCCCCCCCCTCTCTCTCTCTCTCTCTCTCTATCTCTCTCTGTCCATTTTTTATGTGATGAAAGGACACAGCTATGGTACATCAGACTGGTCTGTTTTCCATCTCAGGGCGAGGTGAAGGAGAAGGAGGAGATGCCAGACAGGGTGGCAGTCTTCTCAGATGCCGTTCCCAACACAAACTCAGGAAACTATGGGTCAAGGCTGGATACAGGCGTCGGCCAGGCCATGCAGTCCCTCGAGTTCCAGTTCTATAGCAGCAATCGGCGCCGCAAGATGGGCAAGGACCTCATATGTTACTAGATGGAGGAATGCCATGGAAGTCCCTTTCGGAGAAAAAACCCATACATGCGATCGACACTGCATGAGTAATTGACGTAAGGGGAAGTAATCCTTTAAAGACCTTCAGTTACTTCCCTTTTAATTAAAACCAACTGACTTCACTGATGTTTGGGGAGATGGGCGGTTTTGGGGGAATATACTGGCTGCCACTCTTGTGACAATGTCAGGCAGAATCTAATTAGAGAAAGGTTTTGTTTTAATATGAACAAATACTTTGCTGATGAATAGAGGATAATATAATCTCATGGGTTCTAGGTTAAGAAAAGCAAAAATAGATGTTTAGATCAACAGCTGCTCAAAGCACACATATGGGAGACAGATGAAGGAAGTTGTGGTCTATTCAGTGTGATAAACTATTTGTTTTTATATTTAAGAATCATTACAATAACGGCTAATACTGTGATATTGAAAGTGAGCACATGTTGTACTTATTGTTGCTATGAAGGAAAGTATAAAGTAGTTGTTTGAACATTTTTGCAGAAATTTTACATTTGATTGTTTCATTTTTTATATGACATAATGTCATTCCAGAGCAAAACCTGCAATATATGATTTTGTAATTTTGGTGTAGACTGCACTTGAACCATGTCATTTGAGTATCCCTGAAATGTAAATTTACAATTTGACCTAAACAACTTTGAAACATTATTAATTATGAAAGTATTCAAAACAGAAAAAAGAATGAATGAATTTTAAAGAGAAAAATGGTAGAAAGGAAATCATTTGAGGGATGAAGCCGAGACTTATAACATATTTTTTCACTTCAAAGGATTATTGAAAATCATGGTGTACCCTAATTGAATTGGTACAAGATTTCTGTGCCATTTATGATTCATTTGTCAAAGTTTTCAGGTTGAGGGTTTGCTCTAAGAACTTACAAGTATTTTTGCAGTAGTTGTGACTCAGCATTCAGAGGGGGTAAAGATGGTGGCCTGAATCTATGAAATGCACAACCCAGAGACTGTTTTGGGCACAGGATCATTTACTTTCAAAAAAGAAAGAAATTAATTTGTGTACATTTCCATGTCAGTTGTAGCTTGCACAATCTTCGTCCGTGTTTTGGTTTTTCATTTACTTATGATTCTCACTGTCTATTTTCAAAGCCATGTGGTTGAATTTTATTTTGATACTTGGATTTATTACAATTTTCCTGTCTGCCCCATCGCAGGGTTTCGGCTCTGTAAGTTAAACTGCATCTGTGTTGTATTGTTTACTGGCTTTTGAGAGGCCTACATGCTGTGTCTTTGTGAGAGGAAAAGTCTTGTTATCAGTGGCTGTTTATGAAGAAAGAGGTGCAACACTTTTTTATCTTTCTACAAAGCATCCCTGCGTATCTGATATTTTTCAATCTTTGAGCTCATACCATGTCCAGAGAGAGCTAAGATAGACATGCATCTGTTGTTTTTTCTGTCATATCTGGAGATTAGTGCCAGCTTCAAGCATTCGTCATCAGGTATTGCAAGTGTGCCAGTTATCAGGCAAATGATCTCTCACACTTTCATCTTTTTGTTCCGTGTCCTTTTCTTTCCAAGCCCATTGAAGATACAGAAACTGTGATAAGCAAATGCCAGATGTCAGGATCCACAGAATTCATGAAGCACTGCATAACAGTCCACCCTGGGAAGTAGCATGCTCTGTGTACAAGCCTGGGGAAATCTGGTATCAAGAGTAGCACGACTACTGAATGCTTAGATACAAAGGCTAATGCTGTGATCAGAACAAGGATCACAACAATCATTTCACAAGTAGAATGGAAACTACTTGATGTCTCAACAACTGTCTCGCAATTTCTCAGGTAGGACAGTGACTTGTTATGCTTTTGCTCAGATATTTTTCTCTCTCAGTAAATCATGTGTTTGTGGTTTGGTGCGACATTGTAGGGGTGACGACCACAGACAATGTCTCCTACGAGGCCTGGCATTCAGTCTCCCTACCTACATTGTACATTGCTTCATTTGTATCCAGTAGCTTTACCAGTATAATCCTAATTTATTTGCAGCTTATTGTCATTTCTATATTATGGAAACTAAGCCAGTGGGGTGTACAGTAGGACAGAGTCCAATGAGGACTGTTTGTAACCCATGACAACCAACCTTGAACACTGGGGGGTCTTCTGTCTCAAATCCTGCATGTGACATGCACAAAGGAAACACAACGTTGTATCTTTTCTATGTTTTATTCAGTGTGATGTGTTGAGTACTCAGTGGTGGATGTGTGCACGAGTAACATCCAAGATTGCGTTACACAGTCTGTGACGTGACTGTAGTAAAAACAAGGAAACGTGTTCTTGTTTGTAATTGTGTGCATCTGTGTTCAGACTAGAAACACCGCACAAGCAAGAACAATAAGTTAATCGCACCACAATACACTGCAATATGAAACAACAAAGACTGAAAAAGTACAAAAGTATACCCAAAAATGGATAACATTGATAACAAATAAAAAGTTTTTCATGCTCTTGTACATACATTTCATTAATGTAAAATAAATCATTAAAAAATTCGTCGAACACTTAGGAACACATGACTCATAATAGAAGTAAGATGTGCATAATTTTACACTGGGACCCTGAAACATTTATGGCGCGCAGTATCTACTTTTCTACTGCTCCTCCATCATTGCTTATATACTGAAATATATGCAGCATCTTCTCAGTGAAGGAATTTCCATTTACTGCTGCGTTTCATGCGACTTCTGTGTGTCTCCACTTCCATCTCCAGCAGCAAGGTAACCTGGTGAAGACATACGCATGAAAGATATTGATCATGAAGGAGAAAACCTGTTGCAGAGAAACGCTTGCTCTATTCCATCTATAATCAGTAAACCTCAACTCTCCAGCAACAGCACTGACAGTGAAAATCCACAGTGGAGACTTGCGCTAGACAGGCGTTGATCATTACGTGCAAAAGCTGCGACACAGACACAATCTTGCTCTATTCCATCTATAATCAGTAAACCTCAACTCTCCAGCAACAGCACTGACAGTGAAAATCCACAGTGGAGACTTGCGCTAGACAGGCGTTGATCATTACGTGCAAAAGCTGCGACACGGACACAATCTTGCTCTATTCCATCTATAATCAGTAAACCTCAACTCTCCAGCAACAGCACTGACAGTGAAAATCCACAGTGGAGACTTGCGCTAGACAGGCGTTGATCATTACGTGCAAAAGCTGCGACACGGACACAATCTTGCTCTATTCCATCTATAATCAGTAAACCTCAACTCTCCAGCAACAGCACTGACAGTGAAAATACACAGTGGAGACTTGCGCTAGACAGGCGTTGATCATTACGTGCAAAAGCTGCGACACGGACACAATCTTGCTCTATTCCATCTATAATCAGTAAACCTCAACTCTCCAGCAACAGCACTGACAGTGAAAATCCACAGTGGAGACTTGCGCTAGACAGGCGTTGATCATTACGTGCAAAAGCTGCGACACGGACACAATCTTGCTCTATTCCATCTATAATCAGTAAACCTCAACTCTCCAGCAACAGCACTGACAGTGAAAATCCACAGTGGAGACTTGCGCTAGACAGGCGTTGATCATTACGTGCAAAAGCTGCGACACGGACACAATCTTGCTCTATTCCATCTATAATCAGTAAACCTCAACTCTCCAGCAACAGCACTGACAGTGAAAATCCACAGTGGAGACTTGCGCTAGACAGGCGTTGATCATTACGTGCAAAAGCTGCGACACGGACACAGTCTTGCTCTATTTAATTGATGATCCATACACCTCCACTTCTTACCAACGAAGAGTGGAGTGCCAACAGCAGTGAAGTAAAAGAGAAAAAAATGCAGTACAGACTTGTATTCAAAAGCTAGTGATACTTAAGAGGTAAAGCTACTACTGCACAGACTTTTGGTCGTGGTCCATCAAACTAGGCATACTTCAAGTAATTACCTTACAGCAGTGATGATGTCAAACCGTGGGGAAGACTTGTGCTTGAAAGACTAATTAATTCAGTGAAAAAAAGATCTGCACAAAGACAGTTCACCTTTCTCAGCTGTGGAAGTCCCAGCAGAGTGGCCCTGAGTTGTAACATCTGCACAGAGACAGTTCACCTTTCTCAGCTGTGGAAGTCCCAGCAGAGTGGCCCTGAGTTGTAACATCTGCACAGAGACAGTTCACCTTTCTCAGCTGTGGAAGTCCCAGCAGAGTGGCCCTGAGTTGTAGCATCTGCACAGAGACAGTTCACCTTTCTCAGCTGTGGAAGTCCCAGCAGAGTGGCCCCGAGTTGTAACATCTGCACAAAGACAGTTCACCTTTCTCAGCTGTGGAAGTCCCAGCAGAGTGGCCCCGAGTTGTAACATCTGCAGACTTCCACTGCTTCATAGGACAGCGACTGTCTCACGCACACTGACTGACACGACCTTCACACAGCAAGAAGCACTGCTGCCCTGCATGCTTAGCTGTTATACAGAGGCAAGAGTGGACGCAGTCACCACAGTGCAGTGCCAGGCTACACAGAGGCCAGCCATTTGCAAGCTTAGGTTTCCAAACTGATTGTCAACGGCTGGCGATAAGAAACTTGGCACAGATGTGCCCAGTCCATGTTAATGTTGGCTGCAATGCATTTTGGATGCTTTTGGAATTGACCGTTAAGATGCACTCCCAACAACAGCAAGCAGTATGGATTGATATTTAAGATTTCTGTGTCTTAGCATCCCTGTAGATTCACCAATTGAGGAGTAATGATGTCTGCACATGCAATATCAGAAAATGACCAACAAAAACTTGTTTTTTAATATCTGCGGTATGATGCTCAACAATTTGTCTGAAATGAATTATTGGATACTATTTCCAAATAATCATTATTGATTCCTTTGAAAATTTACTATCTTCGTGTTGGTACCTATCCCATAACCAATCAACAGGTGAGTCTGTTTGAAAACAGCACTACAATTGGAAGCAAAATACGCCATTGGACGATAAAACCAAAATGAAATTAAAAGATCTTCATGTTTTCTCTTCTAATTGTTGTAAGGATTGACATTGATTCCTCTAAAGTTCTTTGCAAACAATAATTTCATTTTTTCAATATATATAAAAATAGATGAGAAAAAAACCCAGAACAACCCCCCCAAAAAAACAAAAAACCAAAAAAAAACATACAGAGGGCAACTGTAAAATTGCAAGTTTCAAATTGTGATGGAAAACAGGTCATAGCATGATAGATATGCATGTGGCTTTTTATATGAAATACACCAAGCTCTAAACCGCTAAAGGTAAGATTGTGCTGACACACATATAACATCCATCAGGAGACCAGAAGACTCCAAGACTGAAAGAAGCCTGTTGTTCACATCCGTTTTCATGCCTATACTTGTAACTAACACTATAAACAAGCTTCATAAAAAAATTCAGTCCAAAAACTGAAAACATCTATAAGTAAGTAGAGACCAGCCTTCGCTTTGAGGTTGAGGCATTTACAGTACAGAACCAGTCTGCAAATCCATTTCAAACAAAATATCTACACCTCATCACACTCAAAACAAGTGCAAGACATAACAATCTTGATGTATAACAGATGGTGATAGTCTCAATGGTTTTGATTTATTCTTGAGTTGTTATTTGATCCCCTAGAGAGAAGCAAAACAGTCTGATCAAATTGGAAAAATTAATGAAACGTGAGGACTACTTTTACAAAATGGTGACTTGCAGCAAAGCAGAAAATGCCAAGTGGTCAGCAAACTTCAAACACATTCTTGTCACCATTTAAACACGTGTAGAGGTCTAAACAGGATGCATGTGCATATAACCAATTACTTCTCTTTTTTTTTCATTTCATGAAAGGAACATGTTAACGAGGCCAGAATCTCTGTCAGGTCAGCTCAAAATGTTCATTAGATTCAACTTTTGGCTTTGTTGAAAGAAACGTCTATGGAAAACCTCCAGTGTTTGCAGTACTTGCAGGAGAAGATTTTGGCAAGGAATCTAAAAGTGCTGTATGCATGTGTTTACACTAAGGAATCTTGCCAGTGCAGTGTGTATTTCTTGTGTTTTGTTAAGAGACCAAGTTACAAACGGTCCACACTGTAAATACATTCAACATGTTCTGTCATGGGAATATATACTCTCTGAGTATTACATGTTATAAATCCTGCAGGAAACAAAGGGTGTGAACATCAACACAGCAAGCAATGACGATGCAAAAGGATAAGCAAGTGAGGATGAAACTATACCCCAGGGATGGCAACTGGCAGTATTGCTTAGACACAGTGTGAAGGCCTGACCTTATCACATTAGAATGTCCTTTCTACCAAGTGCTGTTCATGCCAACTGTATAACAAGAGAAGTATCTTTCCTCTTCAGGCACCTTTTCCTAACAAAATAATTGTTATCATCCTTCTCTTGGTTCATGACAAATTAAATATCTAATTGTCCAAACAGTACATGTATATAAATCATTGATGCACTTGCATGCAAGTGAGAATCAGAAGTGAATTCATAGCATCTCAATTATAGAACTGTGGCTAAACAAAAAATGCAGTTGTGGATGTATGCAAATGAATAAAAATCTCCAGAAAGCACACAGACAGAGAATATGAATACAACCTGAAAAATAGCTTAAAATCAAAACAAACCCCAAATCTGGTAAAATGCATGTCAAATGTCACTGGGAGTGGTGTACAACACTATCACAAGTTACTTACAAAGTTATCTTATTCATGCACATTGTGCTTGTGCTGTGCTTTGCTTGTGAGGGTCAAATGTGAGTAACAAACACCATGGTAATTATTTTATCACAAGTTATCAACAAATGATGCTAATCATTCAGTACACAAGTATGTATAAAAAAATCTCTGAAGACATTGCGGTGGTGTTTCTCACGGACTCTGCATGAAAATAGCAGGGTGCACCTAGTGAGGGGGGCATGCACCATTGCGAAAGACTGGTAGGCTAAACCATGGTACATATAAAACCCGTCCTTCCACTTTCTAAGTTTCTTCTTTGCACAGTGTATGCACTGGGGAGACAACTGTCCTCCCTTTGTGGGTTTAATTAAAACCTTCCAGCCAGCATGGATGCTCCCATTTGCTTTTCCTACAGGGCCCACATAGATCCTCTACAAATGTACACCTTGTAGTGAAGAAATTGAAAATGGTTTCTAACTTCGATCATCATGTGAACATCAACCATCTGACAAAATGCCAGTTTGATATGAAGTTGGAAGAGCTGTACTCCGGCTTGCTATGTTGTCTAATGTATTGTGCATTTATGTACAGTTCTTGCTCCCTTTGTAAATTTATGCATTGCACTGATATCGTTCTGCAATGTCCACTGGATGTTTCAGTTAAAATCATCAAAAATTTGTCTCGGTATATATACCCTTCATGAGGCATTTCTTAACAATCAATTACATACACCTTTAGTCACCAAGTTGGTTTTCAAAATGATCACATGTACCTGAAAATCATGAGCAATCAAAGTTTCAACACTGCTGGACACAAATATTTTGTCCATGACTATAACTTAACATGTACACTGACAACAACAGGGGAAAAACCAGTGTTAGATATCCGATGCCAGCTGGCTACTCATCAAAAGCAAATGTGTTTTTTCACTAGAACCAAAACAACACAGCACCAAAGTGGAGAACGCAGGGACTCGACTGTTCAAATGCTGACAGGCAGCTGAAAGAAACACACACACACACACACACAGGACAGGTAAATTCCCAAACTGCTGAAGCACCCCATGCAACATCACATCCAGCATGCTGTCCCTTCCTTCCAGTCTACTGATACCTGATGTAGGTGCCCAGATCTGTATCTAAGCCTAGACCTCCTGAGCAAATGTCAAGTCAGTGAAATTTTGGTGCAAACACAACAAAAGAGACGTGTATAACAATCAACAACAACCACCTCCCTGCCAGCCATTAAATGGGCTGTCTATATGCTGTCACAAGGCATGCTAACTGCTCATTGCAATGTATTTAGTTGTGGAGTTCCCCTTCCACAATTGAGTGTTGGCTGTTGTTGTTTGTCCATCGATTTCGATGATGACCACCTATAATCACCCCAAGGGCAAAGGGGGGTTGGGGGGTGCAAGGGAATGGTTGCCTTTCACGTTCAGTGTTTGCTGTGCAGGTGGCTGATAGAGGCCAATTCACACCTTGAACGTTCTTATGCAAAGAGGACATGGAATGGAAATGTCCTGACAGATATGGGGAGCATATGCACACGACTTTCGGGCTTGCCGATGCTGCTCTGCTGCAGTAGTTATGTCTGCCTCACAGCGGGCGGATCCCCTAAGGGGAGATGTGTTGGTACTTGGATACAGGCATGCATGATCCCAGTTGATATTTTGGTCTCAATCTGGGAAAAATCATGACGCCCATGTCCACCATTAAAAAAATCAGATTCACATTCCATTCCATTGCACAACACAGTCAGCCCGATACTTTTTCAATTTACACTTTTCTGTGACTTACAGTCTAATGACTGCATTTATGTACAGTCTTGTGGATGGCCTGAACTCAAGCATGCTATCCCCAGAGAGATCCAAGTGGCACGCATCTACATACATGCCCATATCTGTAGCATTACTTAATGCTTTCATTTAGTGACAACATGTAGACAGATAGCAGCAAGTTCTTACCTTTGGCAGCATATAAACACTCCATAACTAATATCTTCCAAACTTTACATTTTGAACAGTGAGGTCAAGTAGACAAGTGAAAACTTAGAGTGATGGTGGAGGATAAAATCTTTACATATGAGGTCAAAGAACTACACTTATTAAGGAGAAATGAAATGGACACTAACATAAGACAGTACATAAACACAACATTGATGACATTAAAAACAACTTTCATGGGTAAGAAAGAAAAAAAAAGAAAAAAAAGAGGAGCTAACAGAAACATTAATATGATTACTACATCCAACAGAACAAGAATACAAAAAGAGTGAAGCGATAAGGAAAGGGAAAAAAAGAAGAACGACTTAAAAAGTGAGCATTGCATAGGATCATTATCAATTCATTTCAACTAAACAGCATTATGACACACAAATGCATTAAACACAAGGTCATACTGAAAGCCACCTAGCAACACTATATCTAACAGTTATCAGACATAAGCAACAAAGAAGAACAATCCATGAAAAGATGTACATACACCAGTATTACATAGTGCTGTCACACTAACACAACTGGCAGTTGTGTAAATGATTAAGACAAAATGAGCATCACCTGAATGGTTCAGCTGAGCTGAGACCAAAGTTCTTAATAGAAACACCAAAGGTACATCCTTAATCCTTTACATCATGCAAAATTGTCTTGTAAAAGCTATAATAAATGCATCATCGCTCCCTCAAAAAGTTTACACTGATTGCAAACGATTCTCTGAATTCTAGCTCATGGATAATCTTCTTTAACATCACAAAACTGTTTTTGTTTGTTTGTTTGTTTCTTCATTTGTTTTTTATTTGTTAGTTTTTGCAGAGTTTCTCTAGACTCGGTGATGAGGGCATGGAAGACTTGCAGGGAGGAAAGACTGATCCACATAGCATCTAAAATGATTGGCAGTCTTGCTTGCTTTGCACTGCACTGGTGCTAAGCAGTGATTACTGTGTCTACTGTGAGTGCAACATTTATCAGGCATTTAGTGGGTAGACAGGTCATCAAAATTGTGCGTAAAATGCTTTGCTGGGTTAACTTTCCAACCCAAAACATCCTGGTCAAGATTCTTGCCAGAGCTCTATTCAACTTCTCAAGAAACTAGAGCTTCCATAGGTCTGCTTTCACATCTGTTGAACTGAATCCACAAGGGTACACACATGACTCCTTGCAAGTTCCTGCTCACATGCTGGCATGACCCCATGTCTAAACTAAGGGCATACAGGTTGTGCTGTAAGGAGCTGGATCCCGGAGGCTGCACCCATAAGAGCAGGATCCAAAGTATGAGCCCTAAAACTGACCAAATCTACATTGTTGATCACTAAGGGAAGGATCTTGGAAATGAAATCCTTAAATCCAGGTTTCAAAGACTGACCCCTAAGGGTTGGACTAAAAGATCAACAACAACAAAAACTCCTGTGTTTCAACTGAAAGAGAGGGACCCTTAAGTGTGAGCATGTAACTTGACCAACCCTAAGGGCCAATTATTGAGGAAGGATCCTGAGCATTAAACCCTAAAATCCAGGTCTCACAAGATGACCACAAATGGGGAGGACTCAAAAGGATCTGGACCCCAGAGTTGCAACTAAAAGAGAAGGACTCTATGAGGTGAACTGTAAAATAAACCAAACCCTACATGCTGGTCCCTTGGGGAAGGTTCTTGTGGATGAGACCCTGAAAGCAAAAGGTTTTCGGGACAGACCCAAATGGCTGGACTCATTAAGGGACTGATGTTCAGGGGTCTCTACTGGGGAAGAAGCTCCTTGCCGTGGGTGAAGACAGCCTTGATGTACTGCTTGCTCCAGCGGTACATGTAGTTCTTGTGTCTGGGGAAGATGCCCTCGAGGAACCCAATGTGGCCCCCGTAGGGAGTGACCACCAGGGCAATGTTGTCATTGTTGGATGCTTCCTCTATTGGGATGGCTGGGGAGTGAAGGAAATGGAGGAGTTAACAGTCACAGTGCTTTGCCAGGGAGCAGAACATTTGCACTACTGAGGACTAGTGGGTAAACATGTATATTCTTTATTCAAAAGGGAGATAGAATCAAAAGCAGTATGCTGCAAATGACATCAATGAATAGGACTACACATATAAGAATAACTACACTGCAGAAAGAGGACAGGACAGCACAGCATAGAAGAGGACAGGACAGCACAGCATAGAAGAGGACAGGACAGCACAGCATAGAAGAAGACAGGACAGGACAGAAAGTGCTACAACTACATGGACAGGATACCACAGGACATGAGGTGCCAATAGAACACACACACATACACACACTCTCACACAGACACACACACACAGACACACACACACACACACACACACACATACACTCACACACACACAGGCACTCACACACACAGACACACAGATACTAACACACACACACACACACACACCATGTACATTCATTTCTAATATTGTCAGAGTGGTATCATAAAAACAAATAAGGCATCTAATTTGTCACATTTCAAGATCATGTTATTAGACTAAAGTGACATAGAATCATCAGCAGTTCCATTGTTTCAAACTCATGATGAATGGTAGCAAATGACTGACCTAGATAACACATTTTACAACGTAACATCCCACACCACCCATCTTCAGTCCTTGCAGCCATTCCCACACTGCCCCCATCCCCCAGTAACACCCAGCTATTCCCACACTGCCCCCACCACCCAGTAACACCCAGCCATTCCCACACTGCCCCCACCACCCAGTAACACCCAGCTATTCCCACACTGCCCCCATCCCCCAGTAACACCCAGCTATTCCCACACTGCCCCCACCCCCCAGTAACACCCAGCTATTCCCACACTGCCCCCATCCCCCAGTAACACCCAGCTATTCCCACACTGCCCCCACCCCCCAGTAGCACCCAGCTATTCCCACACTGCCCCCATCCCCCAGTAACACCCAGCTATTCCCACACTGCCCCCATCCCCCAGTAACACCCAGCCATTCCCACACTGCCCCCATCTCCCAGTAACACCCAGCCATTCCCACACTGCCCCCATCCCCCAGTAACACCCAGCTATTCCCACACTGCCCCCACCACCCAGTAACACCCAGCCATTCCCACACTGCCCCCACCACCCAGTAACACCCAGCTATTCCCACACTGCCCCCATCCCCCAGTAACACCCAGCTATTCCCACACTGCCCCCACCCCCCAGTAACACCCAGCTATTCCCACACTGCCCCCATCCCCCAGTAACACCCAGCTATTCCCACACTGCCCCCACCCCCCAGTAGCACCCAGCTATTCCCACACTGCCCCCATCCCCCAGTAACACCCAGCTATTCCCACACTGCCCCCATCCCCCAGTAACACCCAGCCATTCCCACACTGCCCCCATCTCCCAGTAACACCCAGCCATTCCCACACTGCCCCCATCTCCCAGTAACACCCAGCCATTCCCACACTGCCCCCATCCTCCAGTAACACCCAGCTATTCCCACTGCCCCCATCCTCCAGTAACACCCAGCCATTCCCACACTGCCCCCATCCCCCAGTAACACCCAGCTTTTCCCACACTGCCCCCATCCCCCAGTAACACCCAGCCATTCCCACACTGCCCCCACCCCCCAGTAACACCCAGCCATTCCCACACTGCCCCCATCCCCCAGTAACACCCAGCCATTCCCACACTGCCCCCACCCCCCAGTAACACCCAGCTATTCCCACACTGCCCCCATCCCCCAGTAACACCCAGCT
>JAWQFJ010001777.1:77500-100000 GCA_034096865.1 Theodoxus fluviatilis
TAACGACAGCCGGGTGTAGGGGACTAACGACAGCCGGGTGCAGGGGACTAACGACAGCCGGGTGTAGGGGACTAACGACAGCCGGGTGTAGGGGACTAACGACAGCCGGGTGTAGGGGACTAACGACAGCCGGGTGTAGGGGACTAACGACAGCCGGGTGCAGGGGACTAACGACAGCCTCCGATTCGTCATCGACAGGAAATGAATTCCAACTGACGGGAACTGTCTCCCAGTGACCGAATCAATTTTTGTACCGGAAACGGAGCTGGTGAGTAATGTGGTCTGCAAATTTCCAATCCGAAGTCTGTAGGAGAGCTCTCCAAGGGGAAAGTTTGATGCAAGGCGACAAAACCAATTGTCGAGCTTTACTTTTCAGATCAGTTCTTTCCGAGTCCATCATTTTTCTGTCCAAAGTTATTGAAAACCTGCGTCACAGCGTTCGCTGCAAAGCCTCTCTGCAGTGAGTGGACTTCAGTCTACGTAGGGGGTGACGTCAGACAGGTCAATACAGTAAATGAATCAATCAATTCTCACGTCGCTCTTTCTGTAAAAGTCTCGTCTGAAGTTTAAAAAACAAACAAAAAACAGACAAAACCGTGGATAAAGAAACATAGGAATGCGTTGTACTTGTTGACACCATATATATTCTTTTTAGTCGCAAATTTGCGCTGCCATCATTTTGTTCGTCTTTGTATTTGTGTGAAAGAAATCAATGTATGCAGTTTTTTTCCTTGTGTAGTGAAATAACCTTCAAACCAAGACATTAATAACTTCGAAAAAGAAGAGGAAGCGAGATGAAATGCAATGCCTTCAGGCAGTTCGCTTTCGAAAGTTACTCACTACTTGAATGAATCACTACGTACATCTTTCCATTCACTCATCGAAGAAGTGCCCTGTATCTGGTTAGGGTTCTCTAGGGGAAATTGGGGGTACCAGGCTGACGAGGACCCGCTTCAAGTAACCAGCAACATCGGGGTTTTTGAAAAAGTTCATTTCTCTAGTGGTCCTCCTTCAGGTTCACCTCCTGTGGTTTTGGAGGGAGAATTGACCCACCGCGCCTCCCTGTACACCGCGCCTCCCTGTACACCGCGCCTCCCTGTACACCGCGCCTCCCTGTACACCGCGCCTCCCTGTACACCGCGCCTCCCTGTACACCGCGCCTCCCTGTACACCATGCCTCCCTGTACACCGCGCCTCCCTGTACACCGCGCCTCCCTACGCGATTCATAGAAGACGAATATCTAGGGAAACTTTGACCTGACGTGCTCTTATTCTAGCTAGTTCGAATGATTTCGTGATCAATTGCTTTACGTAGCATACAAAGGCTGATGGACAGTAAAATTCACTCACTCTCCATCCAACCACCCATCCAACCACCCATCCATGCACCCATCCAACCAACCATCCATGCACCCATCCAACCAACCATCCAACCATCCACCCACCCGTCCGTCCGTCCGTCCGTCCGTCCAACCATCCCTCCCTCCCTCCCTCCCTCCCTCCCTCCCTCCCTCCCTCCCTCCCTCCCTCCGTCCATCCGTCCATCCGTCCGTCCGTCCGTCCGTCCATCCATCCATCCATCCATCCATCCATCCATCCATCCGTCCATCCCAGTCACTCGTCTGAGGCCAAGTTCAGAAGCAAGTGGCGGAAAATCCCTTGTTTGGAATTTCGTACTTTGCACTGAGAAGGACCTTACAGAAGTGTATATTTCCTTTCATCTTTGGACTGTCGTTATAGCTCCCGATGAGCGCTGCTTACCAGCAAGCCCCCTGTGTGTTGGGGGTGCGCACTGACCCGCCGCGTCTTCGTACGCGACTCGTATGAGGCGAGTAACTAGGAAAGTCATGGGTTGATTTTCTCTCACTCCAATCTGTTCTAGAGATCTTCGTGATCAATAACCTTACATAGCATACAAAGGCTGATAGGTAGTAACACTCCATTTATTCATTAATTCATTCATTCATCCATTTACTCATCCAGTACCTTAACGCAGAGTTCTCCTGAGGTACAGCAGTTTCCCATAGACTAGAGTTCCGTATTTTTTCCCGATTTACACGTTCCTCATAATTATATAGTATGAGTGAAGATCACCCGCTCACTCAAGCCTCGTTTTCACGCAGACTCTTACTGCAGTTTCTGCTTCGTCTTGAAAGAGACGCAAATTCAAACCCTCTCCCTTGTCCCCACCACGTCTGATCGGTGAGTCTTTCCATTCTTTTCTTTATCTCTGACATTTCCCCAGCAGTTCCCATACTTAGCACTCTTCACACACTCCATGAGATAATGCCTGAAAAGCGATTTTCTTTCCACCAGTAGTTTAGACGACCACGGCATTGCGATGGAACGTTTCACTATCAACACTGATACTCAAAACTAAACACAAGTTGGAAATATGAATTCTGCATGATATATTCCTTCAACAACCAGACAAGCCAAAAGCAAACAGTGCAACAAATGGCTTTTTTTTTGCAAACCTGGCTTGTGGGCGTCAAATGGTTGTCAGCAATACATCCGCTTTAACAGAATACTGCTCATTTCTCCTCAGGAAAAATACACAACCGATGAGCACGACACTACACCTTTCAAGAAACTCTGCAAGATCTTTCAAAGAGCATCGATCGGTAAAATGATTTTACTTGAATCGTCTTGATGATGTCTATAGTTCCAAGGATGCACAACTTACACACACGCGTGCGCGCGCCCACGCACACAATTCCTCAATCTGTATGGAAAGTTTTTCAATATCATTGCGAGACTTGCCGTCAATTTTTCTCGGGCTGGGGTGCACACAAACTCATTACTCCCTCTGCAAAAAGTTGAAAGATTATGTCTACCTCTGTAACCCATTTTGTGTGTGCTTTTGTTGTGATCCATGGGTTTTTTAGCATCCAGCAAGTGCAAGTTCTTTGTAGATGTGATGAAAATGCACGGCAATCAATAAATGAATGGCCCAGGTAGTCCAAAATCCATACCCTCCTGTTACGCCGAGAGTCCTCGAGGACGACTCTGATCCGCACAAACACTGCAGCTCCAAGCCTAGTTCTGATGCTCGTTTGCCTGGACCAAGTTTGGAAATACGCAGCCAAAATTTCGATGCCTCTCAATCTCCTTTTGCTGTCTGTCCACGTTGGCTCGCAGTTCGTCCCGATAGCCCTCCTTCTCCAGGATTTTCCTGCTCAGCTCATTCGTCTCCTCCTGAAGCTCCTTGATGCGCATCTCCTGGCGCTGTCGACACTTTTTCTGGGCCAAGTTATTTTTGAACTTCCTGATGGCATCCTTGTCGTTCTTGTCAACGGGACTTCCGGTGGAGGCTCGTGTCATTCTTCTCCTTGGCGCCTTGAAGGGGCATTTCTCTTGACCATGGTCATCCTTGCGGTCCGTCTGACTCGTGGTAGTGACCACATTCCGGTCGGAGCACTGGGGCTTCTTGTAGGTCGTGCTGAGAACTGCAGCTTGCGGTTGTGGGAAACTAATCATCTCCATAGTTCCAATTGGATAGTGTCCCTGAGGCTGGTAGTTGCACTCTGTGAGCAGAGAGTTGTTGTTGTTGGTGGAAATAGTGACAAGTCCCTCAATTGATACCGAGCATAGTGAAGCATCCACTGCGTTGCCTTGACTCGAGGTCGTGCTGGTCGTGAAATCCTTCACCAATACAACATGGATCTGCTCGGGTGAGACAAAATTCGTGCTGGGAAGAGGAAAAGGGTTAACATTTTCTCCAGGAGTAGCGGTCATTGATGGAAACCTGGAATATTCAACCGCTGGAGAAGCTGGTGTGGAGGCCATGGCTGTTGCGATGGTGGCTGGAGAGGAACTGCGGATGGGTGAAGCAGCAGCGTTCCAGGAAGTGGAGCTGCCCCAAGACGTCGCTGCAGGAGCAAGACTGCCATCTCCTTCATGGGCTGCTTGCTCCTCGGTCAGCAGCCTCCTGGCATTGGAGACGCGACGAGCAAGGGTGGAAGCGACGGGACTCTGACTGTCAGTGTCACTACTCAAATTCAGCAGAGCTGCCTGTCTCGATGATATGGTCGAATAAATTCGATCAACTCCACGACCTCCAGCAATCGACTTGGACGACATTTTTGCACTTCTGTGGCTGTGGAAACTCGATCAGGGTCTCGCAACCTCACTACTCACTGTGTATTTCCTATGAGAAGATAGAAACAGGGAGCTGATCTGCTGTCACAGTGCGTAAATCATCTCTTCTGTCAGAGATAAGTGCAGTCGTAAACAGACGCGATTCCCGCTACCCCCAACACTTTGAAAATTTGACTCCAAGACGAAACGCGGCAGAGTTAGCTCAGAGCCAGACTTATCATTCCACAGCGAGACAATTCAATTTGTAGCCACGACAGTTGACACTGGAACAGTCACGCCCTATTATCGCAGTCTCCTGTGGGCATTTCCCTTTCTTTAGCAAAGCCAAGCTCCAGGAAAAAAAGTCGCGTACACATCCAAGCTGCATGCTAACTTTCAATATCTAGTGTTGCACACGAAACCATTGACGTGCCTGTCCATCGATCCCAGTCAGAATGAATAGCGGAGCACACGGAGGATGTACGCTTGTTTCTACGGGCTTTCTTTTTCGGATGCAGATTTCAATCACTTCCCAATGACCGTTTCCGGGAAATCCACACCACAATGCCTGTAGCTACAGCTGTTCCCACAGACACAGAATGGAAACAAGCACACAGTCCAGTTGCGTGACACAAGACTGGTTCAGATGCTAGATCAGAAGGTAACTCGCATCTTGAACAAGTAGTGACCGAGGTGCTGTCCGATGTACCGGCGTTAGCACCGGACGAGGCAGTGTTTCCTCAGCCTGCTCTGTGATCTCATTGGCTGCAGTCAACCGAAGTCTCAGTCGTTGCCAGAAATAGTAACGGGAACGGAACTTCACTCATGCGGGTATTCCCGAAGCAACGCACACAAAGAGCTGCCGAGATAATTATATTCTGGCCAGTCTCTTGATCGAGCTTATGGCCAGGACGAAATCCCTATGGTGAAGGGGATGGGTGAGTAGGTGGGGTTGAGTAGGGAGGGGGGAAGAAGTGAGGGAGAGCTAGAGAGAGAGGGAGGGAGAGAGAGGAAGAGGGAGAAGGAGGAGGGATAGGGAGGAGGGTGAGAGAGAGAGGGAGGGAGGGAGAGAGAGAGGGAGAGAGCGAGAGACAGGAGAGAGAGAGAGAGAGAGAGAGAGAGAGAGAGAGAGAGAGAGAGAGAGAGAGAGAGAGAGAGAGAGAGAGAGTGTGTGTGTGCGCGTGATATTATGTGAATGAGCGTGTGTGCCAGGTCTGTCCTACTGACAGCGTCTGCTGTGACTCTGGGGGGCCGTTGCAGGAGTGATAATCGAGAATCTCAACTGGCGCAAGTATTCACATCACAGTGCCAGGTCTCTGCAGATTGGTTAGTTACGTTTTGACATAATCATTGTCGCAAACGTTTCCCTTGCCACTACACACAAAAGTTCCATAAGCAGTCTGCCTTGAGAGGTAAACGAGAAAAGCTTGAAAATCGTTAAAAGACATAACGACTACCATTTCTAAACGTTCGCCTCAGAAAGAAAATGCTACTCACTGCGTAGCTTTCGTTAACAGACGTTATGTGAACAGCCTTGGAAATAGGACGTGATCTATAAAAGAACATTGTTTTCAAATGATGTTCATCGAAGCCAAAGCTTTGTAACAGGGATGTGCCATTTTTGCTGGCCACAACTGAACAGTTTTGACTTTCTGCCAACATATACAAGGTTTCTGGTTTATAACAGTCTCACACAAATAATCTTTACGCCTTGCCTGAGGTCTTGAGGCTTTCTAAACTCCTGCAGGGTTTTGTCTGTATATGAGAAACACACAAGAACCCTACGTGTGCAGTGCTTGCATAAACAGCATGCAGGATCAAGTGTTTTGGGAAGATGAATAGTATTTCTTGAGTTTGGGAACTTTTTGGTAGAATTCAGACACCTAGGGATTACATTTAGGACTGCCTGTACAAGACAGGACAGATGATCCAACTGATGACAGACTGGAACAAACATCGACTTCTCTTTTTCTACACAGAAATCGCCGGATAAAGTGGTTTCCGCATGAACAGTACTGTCTTGCGATCAACCATTGTGTGACAGAATGCATGTAATCAAGTGTATCCTCTGTAGATCTTTGTCGGTTTGTCTGTCATCCTCTTTGTGTAGCTATTGGAGTTCTCTGGGCTGCCAACATTCTGCTGAGTAACGTCCTTCAAATGTACGTTCTTGTAGCAATTCAGACAAAGACTTGTTTTTCAAGTAGTCTGAACGCCAATAGAGCAGACAGTAACAGACAGGTTCTTGTGTGTCCTTTCAGCACTGATGTAAAATGCCTGCATATTTCCCTCAGTAACGGTTGAATAGGAGCCAGTTTCTTCATTAGTGTATACATGTAATCCTTCAGTTAGATGCCAAAGGCTTTCACAAAATGCCTTTTATATGCAAACATGTTAAGAAAGCTGACAAAGTGTGAAGCACATGAACGATTCTCTTCAACCAACAGCAACACAACATGTCCGGCCTGAGATGAGTTTCCTAGAGGGTAGCGATTCCTTGTGAGAAGTTGTCGAGGTATTGAAAAAGAAGCGTTGCCATTGAGGGCCCTTGGGAAACCGCTCTTCTCGAACGCTTTCTTCTCATCGATTTTGATAGCAATGTTACGAACTGCTATTCTCTTGGAAACTCAGCTCAGTTGACTTGCGAAAGAACACACGTCAATGTTTCAAGACTTGGTAGTGCAGTCATCTCCTTCTAGTTTGAGAACTTTCGTTCATACATGCTTTTTGATCAGTTACGTCATCACAATTCTTGTTCCAGGGCATCTCTTGTCCCCTTGTGAGACGTGAGGCGCGTTGTTTACGCTAGGATACCTTGCAAGATCTTGCAAGAAATAGGTCGGAGTCACCATGTGTCAACATGATAGAAGCATATGTAGTTAAATGTTTGACACATGGTGACACCGGCCTTTAATTTATCGCCTATCGCTAAGCAACGCGCCCGTTATCTCTTTGACTCCTCGACAGGCATGATCTGTCAGGGACTTTAGAATGTCCACCCCCAAGGCATGCGCACCAAAGGAGCTCACCCTCGTGCGCTCCGACCTGGGCAAACTGCGTCTTTGGTAAATCGAGCAGCAAAGAAAGCACAAGCTCTTCTGTGAACACATCTCCTCAAGACCTTTGAATGATATTATGCGATTTCCTTCATGCAGGCAAGGACAAAGAACCGTGCACTTGGTAGAGTCACACATCTTCCACATCACAACTTGAACATGGAGTGTTGACAACACAAAAATATATAATCTCCAAGACAGAAGTAAAGTACAAAACAATATGTTTTATTCAGCGATTTCAATGTCATGTTTCGTGATAATGCTGCGTATAAATAATGGCGAAATACAATATGTACACCAATGACGACATGAGTGAGATGACATGGAATCGAAAATGCACCTTTTTGTTCCACTGTAACTGTACAAGCCTTCAGACATGGGAAGAGCTCACTATGCTCCATCCAGTATGATACTTCGACACAACGAATCTATCACAAGCTGCCAGTGGAAGATAATCACAGCCTGGGCTGGCATGCAAATCCGACAACAGTTTCAAGTTCCTCTCCATAAATTATGGTTTCAATGACTTCCATTACATAGTTGAAACCACGAGAACTTACGAACTACTGTTAGCATGCCACTCCAGTCTCAAGTTTGAATACTGAAGCATCAAAGCCTTTAATGTTAAAAGAGTGGCAGAGGCATAACTAGATAAAGATGTTACATCAGTTGCTTGCTTTCTCTGAAACCCTACGTTATGGCACATTTACATTTTAAAAAAGATGCACAAACTTTAACATGTATAACTCTTTCGCAAACCTTTGTAAGTCAGAATTTAATTCAATTCTTGTACAGTAACAAGGATAGCTAACTTAGGTAAAAATGCATCGTTAACAAAACAAGTTTGTCTTTGCAGCCAAGGGCTATCTTTGCAAATGTACTGGATCCCCCCCCCCCCCCCCCCCCCCCCCAACAAAAAAACAACAAAAAAAAAACATCCTCAAACAAGCAAACAAAAACGACCTTTACAACTCTGCATGCATTAAAAAGAACGGATAGGCAATTTCAGCAGATGATTCTGGCCAATACTCTGAGGTTCACGACCGTAAAACACAGAACTGTAAAAGAATGTAAATTTGGCAGTGAGAATCGGTATAATCCAAGGAATGGAGGGTTTCCGAATGTACCAAAGCAACCACCTCCGAGTAAGATCAACACACATCCCAACTCGAATACAGATCTCCGGGACCTCGACAGCTAGTGTCTCGATCCCCGCCACATGGAAATTTACACGCGGCACGCTCAGTCCCAGGCCGTACTCGATGCGCTCGACAAGATCTGACAGTCGGCGACATACACCAGTCCACTCGGACACAGCCGCCATCGCAGCAAGTAGAGTACAGTCACACCACAGCTTCTTTCCGAGAGTTTTAGATCTTCACATCAGACTAGTCAGACCTGAAGTCCTCCCGACAGCATGATCTGGCACCCACTGTTCACATGCTCAATTATCTGCTTCTTCAGCTTGCACACTTGGTCCCGCAGCGCAGTGGCGGTTTTGGAAAGTTCGGAGTTTTGTCCCTTGAGAGCGTCAACCTTATCCTCCAGTCGAGCAATGCGCTCCAGCTTGCGCGTGCGGCACTTGCGCGCTGCCACGCGGTTGCGAGCGCGCTTCCTCTCCAGTTTGATTTTTTCCTGGTTCTCCATGTTGATGGGGGAGACAGGGGGAGGGCTGATACTGAGACAGGGAACAGTCTGAGGCTCCTCCTTCAGTCGGGGAACGCGCACACCCCCGTGCAACCCCGACGCTTGGTCCTGAAGAGGAGCGCTCTTGGCGGAAACCAGCGAGGAGTAGGCAGGAGCGGTGTTGACACCTCCGGGAAGGGTGGTGGTAGCGGCCAGCAGGCGGCCAGCCGAAATGGACAAAGCGGAAGAGTAAGCGGCAGCGACGGAACTCACAGTCACAGGGTGCTCGTTGGGGTTGGGGCGAAGCGGCATATCTTCCCCGTCGTTGGTATTCTCTCCGTTGTGCAGTTCCGCCAGCGCGTCCACGAATCCCCGGGCGTAGGCTTCCTGCTCCTCAGTCACAAACTTGGGAAAGACGAACTGAGTGGGAGTGGGAGTGGTAGTCACCATACCGTTCGCGGCAATGATCATCCGCTCCAACTCCGGTGACGCCAACTTCAGCATGTGGAGGTCAGGCGAGCCCAGTACTTGAGCAGTCTTCGTTTTCTTTGCCGACATATTAAAGTCCAGAGTCATGTTGCGCTTCATGCGTTTCACATTCTCCCGGTCGTCGTTCATCATGTTTTCCCGCTGTAGGTAGGCCGCCGAGGGCTGAAGCTTTCTCTTCATGTGGTGCTCGTCCTCCGGGTAGAAAGTTGTGTCCATCTTCATCGAAGCGGGAAGGTTTGTATCTTTCGCTCAAAACCAGCGCGTCTGTATAAGTCCAAATCTCACAAAGAATCACCACCAGGAATGATAAAGTTGAGATTCAGGGCAGGCTCGACAGTCACGAGGCAAGTTAGAAGGACGGAGCGAGCTCACGATGTCAACTTTGCGATACAGCGGTTCCGACTAAGTTGTGGCGAAGCTCACACAGTATTTAATACGTGAGTCATGCTTCTAAATATAGCCGACAATGATGTCATGAAACTCGAATCTGATTGGCTGCCAATGACATCATACCACGTGACTTCAGATTTAACCGTTGGTTGGTGGAAAACGGGCAATGTAGTGACGTTGCAGGGGTTGCGTAGTGTTTCTTCCATAAATGGAACGGAATTCCCGCCTTTCTTCTTTAAGTCGAAATTAAACTTTATAAAGGCGTTAGAACACCCATACAATATGTCAGTACGGTGATATAAACATTTTCGTGAGGCAGGGACACGCAGTACATTTTCAGTGGGTAAAATAGACGTCGACCAAACAAAATAGGCAACAACATCCACCGGAAGGCCTACGGGAGGCAACTCGTCTCTGTTTACCCACGTGTTTTTCCCCGTTACTGCAACTACATCAGAAACGACTGCTTGACGGCTTGGAGTGAACGAGGCCACGAAAGTGCGGTAGACTTTCTCAGCCATGTGCATGATCGACAGGAAAACCCCCTTAAGAAGTAGGACGGACACACACGCGTGCGTAATACGCACGCGCGCAGAGAGAGAGAGAGAGAGAGAGAGAGAGACAGAGAGACAGAGAGAGACAGAGACAGAGAGAGAGACACAGATCTCGAGAGAGAGAGAGAGACAGAGAGAGAGAGAGACACAGATCTCGAGAGAGAGAGACAGAGAGAGAGAGTGTCTAATACTAGCAAGAATTATATATATGTACAGTTTCTGAAACAAACTAAAATGTGTATATATAGTGTACCAGAGAAACAACATTCAAATATGGAACTTCAGTTCAGTTCAGTTCAGTCTCTTAACTCTGAGATGGGTTGTTGAGGCATCACTGATGACTTTCGGACAATCTTCCTCCATCGATCTCTATCCTCTGTGGACCAAATATGGAACTTAACATAATTTAAATGACATATGCATAAAAACAATATTCTAAACATCCAAATATTACGTACAAATAGCATACATGAGAGAGAGAGAGAGAGAGAGAGAGAGAGAGAGAGAGAGAGAGAGAGAGAGAGAGAGAGAGAGAGAGATCAGCTGAACTTTATTGTAAGACCACGTACCGCCCATAGCAATAAAAGCAACTGTAAACTTGACAGGAACTCGCACAATATGTAAGGTAAGGGCAAAGGTGCTCTTTTTTATATTGCGACTTTCCCACCCATTGATGGGTGCTCAAACCGCACACACTTAATTTACCCCCTGGTCATCGGGCTACCTCTTTTTATCCCTCCAACACCATCTCAACATGCATGCAACCATGCAGGCTGCGGGTGAACGCAGCAAAGTTAGTTTTCAAAATTTTCCAGCTCAGCCTAGCTCACAGCCCTTTCCCGAGTACATTGGAAACTTTTCAGCGAGCGCAAGTAATTATGTCACGCATTGTTTCCATGTCTGAAGTGGCTCGAGATGCCCCCAATCTATGCCCTGCAGTTTCTGTTTCCTCACTTTGAAAGCTTGATAAATGAAGATATATGGCTATCAAACTTACTTTCTCGACCATTCGTTGCAAAAGCAGTGTGCTAGCTTTTGTAGTCACTTACCTAAGTACTGGAGTAAATGTCTTTTCATAAGTAATTGTAAGCTTTACATGTGCATGGTTTAAGAAAAGGTACGTCATCCTCATTCTCATTGCAAAATGAACATTGTCTTCCTTATTACTCCATATCTTGTTTACCTGCAGTTCATTAACACCAAACCTGATTCGAATAAACTGTCCCCCTGTGGGTTCGGGGTAAGAATTGACCCACCGTGTCTCCCTACGCGATTCGTAAGAGGCGAATAACTTGGAACACCGTGACTTGATTTGTGTTTACTCTAAACTGCTCTGCTGGTGATTTTCGTGCTTAATGGCCTTACATAGCCTACAAAGACTGATAGGCCGTACAACACCATATCTATCTATCGAACAAACTGATAACGGAATTGACTTCCCGATGTCAAGAAAGTTCAGGTGATTACATTTTTATCCTAAACCTCATCTGAAGGATGATTACCACTTGTACCCATTATATCGAGCTTGCGTTCGTGCTGTACCACGTGCCGCTCTTAGTGGGAGCAATTCTTTATATTCCCTGCCTACGTTGTTCAAAAAAGCAATTTTCAACACATACACACCGTTTATTCTCTCTCTCTCTCTCTCTCTCTCTCTCTCTCTCTCTCTCTCTCTCTCTCTCTCTCTCTCTCCTCTCTCTCTTCCCCCCTCTCTCTCACCTCTCTCCTCTCTCTCTCTCTCTCTCTCTCTCTCTCTCTCCCTCCCTCTCTCTCTCTCTCTCTCCCTCCCTCTCTCTCTCTCTCTCTCTCTCTCTCTCTCTCTCTCTCCCTTCCCCCCGGCCCCTCTCTCTCCCTCCCTTCCCCCCTCCCTCTCTCTCTCCCTCCCTTCCCCCTCCCTCCCTCCTGCTCTCTCTCCCTCCCTCCCTTCCTCCCTCCCTTCCTCCCTTCCCTCTCTCTCTCTCTCTCTCTCACTCTCTCTCTCTCTCCCGCACGTACACACACACACTCTCTCTCTCACTCACACACATACTCTCTTTCTCTCTATTTCTTTCTCTCTCTCTCTTTCTTTCTCTCTCTCTTTCTCTCTTTCTCACACACACATACTCTCTCACGCACACATACTCTCTCTTCTCTCTCTCTCTCTCTCTCATACTCTCTCGTGCGCGCGAGAAAGAGAGAGAGAGAGAAAATAGAGAGAGAGAAGGAGAGAGAGATAGAGAGAGAGAAGAAGAGAGAAAGAGAGAGTGAAAGAGGGGAGAGCGAGAGAACGAGAGAGAGAGAGTGACAGACAGACAGAGACAGAGACAGAGAGACAGAGGCAGAACGAAAGAGAAAACGAGAGAACGAGAGAGAGAGAGAGAGAGAGAGAGAGAGAGAGAGAGAGAGAGAGAGAGAGAGAGAGAGAGGGGGGGGGAGGGAGAGAGAGGGGCCGGGGGGAAGGGAGAGAGAGAGAGAGAGAGAGAGAGGGGGAGGGAGAGAAAGAGAGAGAGGGGGGAGGGAGAGAGAGAGAGAGAGAGAGAGAGAGAGAGAGAGAGAGAGAGAGGAGAGAGGTGAGAGAGAGGGGGGAAGAGAGAGAGAGAGAGAGAGAGAGAGAGAGAGAGAGAGAGAGAGAGAGAGAGAGAGAGAGAGGGTAGAGAGAGAGGGGGGGGGAGGGAGGGAAGGGATGAAAACTAAAAAAGGACCGCAGTATTGCATACAATGCATGAGTTAGATATCGATTAGCAGAATTGTACTTCCATAGAAGAAATAAAGACACGATAACAAGATAGTGATCGACAATCTACATGTAGCTGGGAGGACACTGACGATGTCAGATATATCTCTTCAAACAGCAGGGGTCGAAGTACGCATGAAAGAGTCCTTCGTGTAAACAAGATTTTAACACCGAAGGAGCTGGATTAGTAGATAACGTAGCTTTGTACCATTTAAACTCGATCATTTTCCAAGAAACAAGAAAAAGTCATGCTTTCAACACCACTTAAAAAAATTATTATTCAGAGCCTGGGCCACGCTTAGCATATTTAGGAAAGCAACTGTGATAAAATAGTCCCCAAATGTTTAAAACGTAAGCGTTATGTTTATTTATCAACATTTGTCAGGCTCACATGAAATTGTATCGAAAAGCATCTGAACAGACTATAACGCGATGCAGCCGCACGGACTAAAAAAAAAGAAGAGGAAAACTCCTAAGTTCTTGCAACTTTCTTTCTTTCTTTCTTTCTTTCTTTCTTTCTTTCTTTCTTTCTTTCTTTCTTTCTTTCTTTCTTTCTTTCTTTCTTTCTTTCTTTCTTTTCTTTCTTTCTTTCTTTCTTCTTCTTTTTCTTTCTTTCTTGTTCTTTTTTCTATCTTTTTTTCTTCCCTGACCACAAACAAATTAACAATAATTATCATTCATTCATGAAGAGGCGCATTTACCTTGGACAACAGAGATAACACATACAAGAATGTTCTGGCAATCACCATTGATTAAAATGGGCGAAACCGATTAAGCGGCTCAATGCGAAACGGTGTGGAATGTTGAAATGATGACTTTGAAGATAGCTCGGGAGGTAAACTTCATTTTAACAGCTAGGATTGTGAGTCTTGAAAGGGTCTCGATGAATTGACAATATACCCTACACCATAACCTTGGGCGGCGACAACAACCAACAAAAAGTACAGCGTTAACTATGTGAAGATATAGACGAAGAGCCGGTGGTAAGGTTCGAGCGGTGGAGGGCTCGAGGCTTGATGGTAGAAGGGCGCAGGTATGAGACAAGTCAAAGCTGCTTTCCACAACTTATTAACCCATGGTTACAGGAGCTCCTGGCTGGTCCGGGGCCTGATGATAATGGCCTGGACCAACCCAGACCGTGGTGGCAGTGGTCTCTCTCGTCTCACTCTCTCGTGTGCCGTTCCCCCTTAAAACAAGGGTGTGCACGGACCTCACAGGAGCCAGGGAGTGGATTATTTTCCAGATCCTAACCCTGGTTCCTAGGTTTGTGCTTTCCATTTGGCAGAAAAGAAAGATTACTTGAAATTAACCCGCTTTGAGACTACTTCTTACAAATGTTGCCTCATTCAGCATAACACAGTCTATTAAATGAATCACATGCCGTTGCAAATAGCTTACTTGAGGGAAAACATCAGACTTAGAGTCAAAAAGTTCCAATTCGGATGCCAGAGTGGAGGAACGGTTCCCTAGCCTCGGATCACGCTAATGTAAGAAGTGACTGAGAGGGCAGCTGCACCAACAATCAGACCACAGCAGAGGAAGGGTGGCAGAGTGGTCTGCTGGTCAGCTTGCCTTACACAAAGGATGGGGAACGGGGTTGTATTGGAGAGAGAGATCTGACAGGGAGGATAGGGAGTTGGAAGAGACACAAGCGATGATAACTGAATAGAGAATGAACACAGCAGATGCACAATACACTTGGTGATAGGTTCCCCTTATCACAACTATATAATCTCTGCTAAGAGCACCGTGGCTCTAAAACCGCGGCTGGTCAGATATGCTTGGTGAGTGGCTCATTTTTGGCCAGTTTCAGCTGGTGCCACACCTCCATCTGCTTTCCATTGGGAAGGTCAGCTCCAGCAGAATCATATGGACCTGGCTTTCTCGGAGATAAATTCCCTCCTTATGGTTGTGATTCCAAAACGAGATAACAAATAGCCTCCAACACTTCATGGATTGTTCCTTCGGTGTAACCCTGATTTTGCACCTATAATTAATTCCACCAGAATCCGTGTTGAACTTTTAAAATTATTTGCCGAAAAACTAAGGAACCTAGGGTAAACCATACCTCCTTGGCGAAGGTAACCATATATATAGAATGCGGGCATTATATGCATTCTTGTGATGGCTATAATTGCTGGCGTGTTCGTGTGTATGAGGGCTTAAACAGATATGAAATGTTTGAAAACTAGCTTAACTTCGAAAAGTTGGATAGATTGAGTGCATTGGGATAATTACTGTTCCGATGACGATTCTCAGTATCTCACACTTCATCATTTTGTCTTTATCAACTTTTATTTCCAGATTCTTCATTTATAGTTTTCTTAAATACTCTTGCCTGAATCGATTAAACCATAATCTGATCAAAAGTAGACCACCCTTGCGGTTTTATATAATGATTTCTTGTTCAAATACATCTTATCAACTTCCACCCTGATTTGATTAACAGTAATTAACAATGCGCTGTCGAAGTGAACTTTCCAACCGCGGCGATTTCGATGTTTGGAAATTGTTTAGAAGACCCGCAAATTCAAGTCTATCACATCACTGTATCTAGCCTCTCTTCAGGAGCATTTTACATGCATAACTACTTATATTAAGGTGACAAAAACATTTTTGTTTGTTAAAATGTTCGAACGTTTATTTGACGTACAGAGGTTAGCGATGCCGAATAGTAAAAACAGCATGGCGTCCCGGCCGTTGTTCATTAACTGATTAAGTACTACTACTATCGCACAGAAAATCGAGCACACACACACACACACACACACACACACACACACACACACACACACACACACACACACACACACACACACACACACCAGTTTAATGGACTAATGTTGTCTGCTGCTTCAGGGGTTTCCCAGCCGTATCCTACTGGCTTCTGTAAGCTTACGTCTGGTAGAGGAAGCTAAAATTAGAAGTATGACTCACCCTGCCACATGTCGATTCAGGTCACGTCTGCTGCTGCTAGGTGCGCTCAACAAAGCTGGCGGACAGCCAGTGCGCCTACAAAGTAATTGTTCGAGTAAATTCTTCATCTACTTACAGTGTGTAATAATTCATGGTAAAGATGTACATTTTGATTTTTATCATTAGTTTTGGTTCGGTTGCTGCCCATAAACAGATCAAATCAACGAAATCGAATCGCGTTTCCAACCGAAGTCGCTCGATCCTAGACGGCTAGAGCCTAGAGTATCATTATCATCCACAAACTATCTGGCCTGGGAAAACTTAGTGAAATTTGTTTTGTCGTGTGTTCGAATAGAAGACGTCTGTATGACTTTTTACCAGAAATATCCTGCGCTAAAGGTTGGTTTTTGATGTACATTGTAGATTTGTGCAGTGATGATGCGTTTCTCTATCACAACGACACAAGTGCCTCACTCCGGACTGTAGTGTCAAAGTGAGTTGAAGTTACCTAGTTAAATTAATGTGGTACTTTTAAATACTACTTAGGGAGTTATTCCATCTTGGGATTATACATATCCCAACCTTTTCTTTGATCAATAATCAAATCTTCGTTCATAATTACTTGCGTCTGTGCTCTATACATGTCCGCAACTTGTAAACTGATCAGCTATTTTGAAATGTGAAGGTTGTATCGCTTACCTCCCCTCGCGCTACCCTCCAAACTTGTGCCAAGCAGCTATCAGCGCGAGAGATGAGCTGTGGAACAATAATTCATTCCCGAGATGGTGCTAGACTTCTCGTTTCATTCTCATTTAATTTATCATTTTCTTTTGCACAAATTTGCCTCCACTTGCAAATGAAGCTTTCTCCATCATACTTCATAGGTAATACTATAGTATAGCTAGCTGTTAATTATATAAGGATTAGTAAAGTAAGGAAAGGATTCTCTCTCTCTCTCTCTCTCTCTCTCTCTCTCTCTCTCTCTCTCTCTCTCTCTCTCTCTCTCTCTCTCTCTCTAGATGGTGCAAAGTACAAGCCATAATTGCTACTGTCTTCATATTTTTTGTTCAGATAAGCAGTGTGCAGTTGCATGTTTACAGGACTGGATTGCTGTTATAGTAGATAAATAGTCTTCTCAAGTGACCCTCCCTAGCTGTTCAAACCTAGTGTGAATGATATTTATAATGAAATAGTGTGGACCATAATGAGAAATCTGTGTGTAATGCATAATCATTCCCTTATTAAAATGTGAAGATATGTATGGAAAGAAAATCTCTTCACTTTGGAGTTTAGATATCAGCAGTATGACAATAATAAGATAATTTTAGCCGTAGTTGTAACAAAGATTGAGGTATACATTTTAAAAGATGGATCTTGTAAGTGGACAAAATGAGAATGTCTCATTTTCATAATACACTGAGCATCATCGTACCAACTTCAGGGGTGTTTTAGCTAATTTTAGAGTGTAGTTGAAATGCCTTTTTCTTAGAATGATGATGTTGTGCCAATAAAGAGATTTAAGAAATCACAGCCATGATAACCTCGTAAAGGAAGATACACATACAGTGAAAACAAACTCTGGTCTGATTATCAAGAATATCATCCTAATCATTTATAGAGTCATTTTGTTTGTATTCACCTTAGGCATATTTAGTTAATCAAGTTTCCCCAGATGAGAAAATAAAATGTTATTCTACTCAGATTTACTTTCTTTAGTGGCAAAAATCAATGTAACTTCATTTAGAAACCAATGTTTGAGCAAACCATTCTGTGTAAGGAATAATGTTTTAATATTCAAATTCCTTCGTAACTTTGTGCAGTACAGAGCAAATTAAAGTGCAAGGTAATTATGTGGGAAATTCTTGCACTCATTTCAGATGGAGTTTGAATGAACCCAGAAGAGGGCAAGATGCTTTTTGGACAGGGAGACCCTGACATCCAAGTGGCTGAAGGCAATCACTTGTCTCCACCTTCCGTCAGCAATGGCAACCAAGGGTCAGCTGGGTCCAGTCTGAGACCAGGATCCACTCTCCCTGCTGCTAGCAGAGGCACCATACCCAATGCTGGAACTAATGCTGGTCAGACCTTATTCCCAGAACCTTCCCCTGCCAGCAGACACCCAGCAGCAGCTCAGGCCAGCAGCATTGTTTCCTCATCTTTTCACACTCCGGAGAACTTCAGGCAGCTTACCCCTTGTGAGCGAGGACCTCCATCCTCCTCTTCAGATAACAGATACTCCTCTCCTAGGCAGGCCAGTGTGTCAGACAACGTTGGTGGAAACCATCAGAGACCTCATGAGGGTAAACCCTCGGATTGCTTCAGCACTCCTTTGCCAGTCGTTTCTCTGCATCATGCATCCACCTCATCCATTTCTAGCCCAAGAGCAGCTGTGCCACGGTGTGCTTATTCCTCATCCTTGTCTGGCAGTAGTAGAGGTTTACCCCCACCTGCCACAGTAGTGCAGAGAAGTAGCTCTTGCACAGCATGGACCAGTAGCACACCTGTGCATGGTGCTGCTGGGGGTCAACCAATGATGTCCCCCATCGCTGCCTCCTCTACCTCACAGTCTTGCTGCAACGTCAGGGTCTCCTCCAGCCTCACCTTGTCAACCCCAGCCACTGGCATCGAAGCAGAGCAGGGAGGTGACGATGAGGAGGAAGAAGATATGGAGGAAGGAGATGTCCAGAGTTTGGGAAGAAGACCTTGTCTGGAAAGTTCCACAGATGAAAGTCAGGTAGGTTCATGTTGGTTGGCGGAAAGCAGCTATAAGTTGTAATGAAATGGTAGTGCTGTTGATTCATCACTGTAAAACAAAAATGACTACAAGGACCACATGGGTTGAAAGAATCTCTTATTCAATAAAGGATAAAACATTTCAGGTATAGCCCTTCCTCAGTCTTCCCTACTGTAGGATGAAACAGTATGAATTTCAATGCACATCTTTATTTACCATCTTGACATGAAGATTTTAAAAGGAATATTTTGAAAAGGAGTATGAACAGCAAAGATGTCTCTCTCTGGGCAAAACAAGATATTTGTGTATGTGTGTGAAAGTATTCACCATGTCTCTTTTTTGTGTATAACTGACAACTATTTCACCCTGTTGAAAACCTGCACCAAATTATTCACGTAAGCTGCCTCTGTAGCATGCACCAGGAAAATATGTCATCAATTGTCTTTTACAGGATATGATGCTTGTGACCTATTTCCAGATATAGCTTGCACATAAAACTAAAAGCAGACAAGGAAATGTAAAATCCTTGCTAATGATATAATGGGGCATGATACGAGATGAGTGACTGAACTTTAACTATCCTGAAAACTGTAGAGCTTGCAATACATTTTTTTCTTTCTTCTGTGCATATGTTGATAGCACTGCTGCGTTTAGCTGTATTAAATCAATACAGTTCATTAGTTTTCTCCCTGAAGAATCACGGCATGACAAACTGACAAAGAATATATATTAAATACTTACGATAAACAAATCTATTTCCTTGTCAATAGGACTGGCTGACCTATTATTTTACATCATCATCATACATCTCTAAGATGAATCAGTAGGTCAACTTCAGTTGGAATTGAAGCTAAAGAGCCTTTTCATTGAAATAATTCAAAGGAGTGACTGAAAGGGAACTCCTCAGGCATGTAATGCAAGGAAAATGTGGGGTTGGTTGACTAAGAACTGCTAGGACGTAAGGTTGATGCAAAGCAGAAAACAACAATTAAGTTCCACGGGCAGATTCTTGAAAGCTATCACCTCATTTTGATTTGCATTCTCAGCATTGTTCAACATTTTCTTGGTCAGAAATTTCCTAGATTTTGCGAAAAGATTTATTGATTCATGATTGGGTGAACACAAGCTGCACTCCCATTTTGTCATTAAAAAAACCCTTAACAAAATCAGGCTGAGAAACAGACATATTTAGGTGAAGAAAGAAAGAAAAATGAATGAATGAATGAATAAATGAACAAGGCTTTACTGCCTCTTAGTCTTTGTGGGCTATGTAAGGCAATTGATCACCCCTAAAAAAAAAATCACTAGAGCTGGTGAGAGTAAAAGCCTGTTGTCTTGGTTTCCCTTGTTACTTGCCTTGTATGATGCATGTGGAGACTCAGGGGGATTAGGAGAAGAAACATTTCACATTAAATTTTACATGATATTTAGAATCTTTTCAGTGATATTCAGTTCCCTGACCCGCTTCAAATGACCTTGTTGAAGTCAGGTACTTTCGTGGCTGATGATTTGAGTGGTGTATAGAAACCAATGCTGATGAATAGAGCAGTATCTGATCTTCAAGGAAAGACCATGTTGCTTTCTGAGCAGTGGCAAGACTCTAGATGGGGGCTATATACACGTAGACAATAGTCAATTGTACAAATGAGAAGCAACAGCGCCCTCCCATTATTGGTGGTAGCCTATGAGCTCTTCCTGCATAGTTTCCGGTGGCAGGAAGGATGTACATGTATGTAGCCCTAGAGGCAAATGTGACCATCTCTTCCTGAACAGCCCGCCCCCGGCAGTGACAGTAGCTCTAGCATGTTAACAGCACTTGGGGTGATCTTGCTGCTCTGTGGTATAATCCTGAGGCTTAATGCCAGCCAGTGTTCTGACCACTGCAATTTGCAGTGCAAAGCACTGAGGAGTATTTGACACATATTCACGAGAGATGTTCAAAGTCAGAAAAAGAAAAAGAAAAAAAAATCTGATTTAATGTCAATTTGTATACATGTGCATGTCTGGACATTAAAAGCAATGGCAAGTTATAGAAATAAATTGGGGGAAATCAATTCAAACATTCAGGCATATGCATTTATGTTTGCTTGTGTGTGTTCCGCAGGGGATGAATTTTGCAGGTTTTAAAGGATAGAGAGAGAGAGTGAGAGAGAGAGAGAGGCGAATGGATGGACAGATGGACAGACAGACGCACACACACACACATGCACACACATGCACACACACACATATGCCCACACACATGCACACACACACACATATGCACACACACATGCACACACACACACATATGCACACACAAACACACACACATGCATACACACACACACACACACACACACACAGAGGCAGAGATGGAGAGGCAGAGACACAGAGGCAACAAAAGATGCAAAGATGGAAAGAGCCTTTGAGTAGTATTTCTTGAGTTAGTGCTATGCCATGACTACTACTACAAACAGTTATAGCAACAGATACGGAGAGGAAGAGAAAATGTGTTGCCACATTGATGCAGGTTTTGTGGTGTTACAGGTGTTCCTGAGTGTGGTGTGGTATGGGGGAAAACTAGGGGTGGCCTACTATGATGGAGACACATTGCAAGTCCATGTCATGCTGGATTCGATGGAAACAGATGACTTCTGCCTATTGAAAACAGGTATGGGCTGTCTGCTTTTTTACTCATCTTTGACAGCGGCTTGAAGGCATGGTTGGATCTGAATGATCTGACCCAATCCCAATGTCTCCGGAGAGCCTCTTTGACTCTGTGGGGCTGAACCATGCTGAGCTACTGCAGCAGGCAGCAAAATCCCAGCAGCCAGGGGTTCCAAATGAAGAGTGCTTCAAGCAGCTGTATCAGTGTATGTCGCACTTGTAATAAGCCTTGTCTGTTTAGTTGTTCATTGACTTTCTAGCTTTGGCAATGCATTTCTGGACTTGCTTTATTTATGCTTTTTTCCCCACACACAATTTGAAATATAACTAAAACCAGATTTTACCTTTATTGGATTATTTTTTTTGTGTTGGGGAAGTTGGAATGCAATTTTCATGTAATACAATTTACATCATTTCATTTTGTTTCCACATGCTGTTCTTTTCTTCGTAATGGATACAAGTAATAGTCACTTTGCTGTGATTTTTATGTTGACAAATATCGGTCTGTGTTGTCCCGATTCTACATGGCACATGTTTGTTTTTGTATGTTTCAGCCATCAAACAGCTTCAGCCATCCAGAATTGTACTGAGCTCTAAGCAGGATGAGCGGCTGATGAAAATGCTGCGAGAAGAAATAGGGAGTGAGTCACTGTGTGAATTTTGTAGAAAGTGCAATAGGTGATGACTAACATACATCAAACGTGTCAATGCCCTAATTTGAACATTCAAGTGTGATCAGAATATGTTGAAATAATGCAAAGTGACTGCTATTTAGGGTGTGAAAACCTACACCTAAGTGCCAACTACTTAACTTCAGATAATATTTTTGTTTTTGTTTTTTTTTACTCACATGCGAAGCAAAAGTGAGTCTATGTACTGAGCCGTGTCGTCCGTCCGTCCGGGCGGGCGTCCGTCCGTCCGGGCGGGCGTCCGTCCGTAAAAAACTTAAACGTTGGATTTTTCTCGGAGACTATTAAGTCTATCAACACCAAATGTGGCATGATGGTGTATGATGACAAGGCCTCAAAAAACATACATAGTGACTTGACCTTGCTTCAAGGTCAAGGTCACAGGAGCCATAAATGTGGTCTCAAAAACAGTCATTTTTCACATTTTCCCAATTTTCTCCCACGTTATTGAGAATGGCGACCTTAGCTACAAGTGGTATATAGGTCAAAGCAAGCCCTATCTTTTGATACCAGTTTGGTTGACCTTGCTTCAAGGTCAAGGTCACAGGAGCTCTTCAAAGTTGGATTGTATACATATTTTGAAGTGACCTTGACCCTGAACTAT
>JAWQFJ010001777.1:105000-110000 GCA_034096865.1 Theodoxus fluviatilis
CCAACCACACTGTCCCTTTTTTCCATGTGGATTTGCCTCATTTGCTTGGTGATAGAGAAATTCCACAGTGCACACATTTGCTTGGTGATAGCTCTAGAAATTCCACAGTGCACACATTTGCTTGGTGATAGAGAAATTCCAGTGCACACATTTGCTTGGTGATAGAGAAATTCCACAGTGCACACATTTGCTTGGTGATAGCTCTAGAAATTCCACAGTGCACACATTTGCTTGGTGATAGAGAAATTCCACAGTGCACACATTTGCTTGCTGATAGAGAAATTCCACAGTGCACACATTTGCTTGGTGATAGCTCTAGAAATTCCACAGTGCACACATTTGCTTGGTGATAGCTCTAGAAATTCCACAGTGCACACATTTGCTTGGTGATAGCTTTAGAAATTCCACGGTGCACACATTTGCTTGGTGGTAGCTCTAGAAATTCCACAGTGTACACAGTTGCTTGGTGATAGAGAAATTCCACAGTGCACACATTTGCTTGGTGATAGAGAAATTCCACAGTGCACACATTTGCTTGGTGATAGAGAAATTCCACAGTGCTCACATTTGCTTGGTGATAGAGAAATTCCACAGTGCACACATTTGCTTGGTGATAGAGAAATTCCACAGTGCACACATTTGCTTGGTGATAGAGAAATTCCACAGTGCTCACATTTGCTTGGTGATAGAGAAATTCCACAGTGCTCACATTTGCTTGGTGATAGAGAAATTCCACAGTGCACACAATGGCCAAGACCCATTGATACAGCAGTGTGGCAAACTCTGGATGAAGAGTTGTCTGTAAATCTTCAAGACAGTCTAAAGGACCTGTAGAAAGAAGGCTGAAAAACATGTCAACTATAAGTTACAGGTTTTGTTTTCAGTTTGAGTGGTAGAAATGTGTAGTTTTGTTCCTGGGAGTAGACATGTGCATTTGGTGACCAGGTAGTTCTTTTGCATGGGTTGTGCTTGATCTTCAAAGGAGATTTGAATACACAGTTGGATCTGTATGATCTGCCTGTGTCTATGCCCCCTGGTAGCCTCTTTCACTGCTTGGGGCCGCCCCTGGCTGAGCTACTGGAGCAGGCCCCTGGCTGAGCTACTGGAGCAGGCCCTGAAAGCCCAGCAGCCAGGGGTTCCAGCTGATGAAGGGGTCATCAAACGGATCCTGTCATACGTTATGCTTGACAGAAGTTTTGGCAAGGCAATCTTTGAAATTCAGTTGCAACACTAGCATGGTATTTCATGTTTTTAAAATAGACAGTGCATAGTTCTTGTGTTCTTGATGCATGAAAGCTGATTTGCTTCTTTATGCATGGTAAAGATTTTCGGGAGAAAAAAAACACACAAAAAGTTATAACTTTGAAAATTAATGCTGTCTTATGCATCTCCTAGTAGCAATGACTTTTGTCATTTCTTTAGGAATTTCTTGTGGTGTGAGTAAGCTCTAATGCAGGTTTATGCTTGTCTGTAGTAACTGACTTCTTCTTGTCATGAAAATTTGCCACCAGAACATTTATGGAAGCAATAATTACATGTGTATACACACACACACACACACACACACACACACACACACACACACACACACACACACATGCACACACAAACATGCATCCACATGCGTTCATAAATGCATGTATATGTATGCCCACAAACACACAAACCCCATATAAAAACACCACAATGTATTCTGCAATATCTCAATACTGGAATGTACAGGGTGTACAGCTCTATGAAAAGTTGTTCACTTGACATGAAGAGCACTGCAAAGACTGAATGAGAAATCATGTTTTGTGACTGGCAGGGATCATGAACAGATGCAAATCTGGAGTTGGTGCCAAGAAACTTCGGTAGGTGACTTTGAAAGAAATATATATCGCCACCTTTCTGAAACTATTCCTCTCTTTAAAAGGGACAGAAAATTCTGCAAATTTGCTGGATGTGCTGTTTGAAATGCTGTTCAAATATGGAGGAGAAACTCTCTCCTATCTTTTAGGGGAGTTAAAACCATTGTCATGCATACAAGTAATAATGTTTAATGAAAGTTCATTTCCAGCATCTGTATAGTTTATTTGGCAACTCTGGTGATGACATAATTTTCACTGGAGACACATACTTTGGGACTAAAAGCTTGCTTTGCATGTTGCTGTCCAGCCTGTGGTTTCTGAGGCCACTCAAGTCCATCAGCCAGATACGGCAAAGACAAGACGCTGTCACCTTCTTCCTGCAGCCCAGAAACATGGAACTGGTCTCCTGCCTGCAAGATTGCCTACGCTACATCAAGAATGTTCCAGTGAGTGAGTCTGTGCATTGTTTGTCCTCCCAGCCCAGCCCAGCCACTTCCTCCTGTCCTCCTGATGGAACTGACTTTCTGCAGTAATTCTGGTCTTGGTTGTTGATTTGGTTTTGCTTTATGATTATTATCCTGGTAGTGAGAGTGTCTCCGGGAACACGTGCATGAATATGAAACAGACAAGAAGGAACGTATTGAGGATGAGAGGAAATGTTGTACAGAGGGAGTTGAGGAATGACAATGCCCCACGTGCAAAGTTATTATCCTTTGGCTCCATTTGGCTTTTGTCGCCAAAGTAAAAATTGAATTTAGTCTAGTTATTTTGATTTGTGAATTGGAAGTCTCTGATGGTAGTTGTGACTTGTGGCATAGCAAAATTCCATTGTGATGATCAAAGAGAAACGAAGAGTTTTGCTTGAGTTACATAAAGGATGTGCAACAAGCAGATTTCACTCATGTCCTCGTGTCCCTTAGAAAGAATATGTTAATGCATTTGTCATTGACTTGTGTATCAAGCAGCATTGACTATTTGCCCGACTTACCACCCTAGCCTCTGAAATGATCAATTAATTGCATTGCTATCGGTGCTTCAGCATTTTTCAGTAGTGTTACATTTCTTTATCAGAAAATTCTCAGCAGAATGGTGCAGACCAAGGTCGGGAGAGCAGACTGGTTTTCACTGTACAAGGTGAGGATGTGATGTTTGTACAAAGTGAGACTGTGATGTTGTTGGGAACTAAAATGTCCAATTAGTTTTCATAACTCTCTTTTCTTGTCACCCAGTTGAATGGCTTCTTCCTTGTTATTTTGTTCCTTGTTTCAATCATTTCAATTTTCATGCAACCCCTCCTCCTTCATCTACGCATACTGTCTTTCTGGGTGATTCATGTTGTTTACGTCTTAGTTTTCCACCGTTATCCTCTTCCTTCCTGTGTTCTGATGCCAAACAACATTTCTATTGCACTGTCCACTATTTCTTATGATTTGTTTAAGATTCTTCTTCCTTGTAACCGAGAATTACAAATTTGTTTGAACATAATCATTTGAAGATTGTAAATGTGTGCATATTTTTCAATATTTCAGACAGCCTTTCACTCCATTGACGTAAGGGAATTTTGCAGAAAGCAGCAACAGCCCATTGCCCTCTTCAAAAAAGTAAAGTCTTCTCTGTTGCTGTATCTCCTTTGTTCTTTTTGTTCTGGTGTTTTATGTCTTACTGTGTATCAGTGTTTTTCATATATTTTTATGGATTTAAATTTGAATCATTTCAACTAAGTTGTATGACTAAGCCAATGCAAATACACAGCTGAAGTTGTCTCCTGGATGCAGTTAATTATTTTAACCCTTAGCATGGCGTCAGAAATAGGTCAGGGCCCGTATTCACAACGGCGATTTATCGGCGATTTATTTTAACTCCAATTTATCTCTAAATTCAGACGATTCCAACTGACTGTTCCGCTCTCCCTTGGCTGGAAACCAGTATTATGAGTATATATAGCAAAGCGCAACCTAGGATCCTCTGACGAGCGTACCTTATCTAACCGATCAAGATAACGCGAGGCTAGGGGATAAATCGAGTGTTAAAAAGATAAATCGCCGTTGTGAATACGGGCCCTGATTGCATAACCCACTGAGGGAAAAAGTTCATGACCTCCACTCCAGCCACTTTTATGGGCATGCACAAACCCTTCCTCCACAGAGTGAAAGCAAGCAATCTGCTTCAAAACTGATCACAACAGAGAGGAGATTAGACAACCTTTACCCCCCGGCCCCCCCCCCCCCCCCCCCCCCCCCCCATCACATTCGACTTGTGCCACAACTAGCAGGCATGGCCCAGACCTGACCACACAGCTTAAGCCGCGACTACTGCAGTAAGGGTTAAGATACGTACTACATAGTTTTTTATTTTGCTACCACTACAGTGCTACTACAGTCACTGATGTTGTTTGATTTTAATCGTCATGCTTTCTGGGGTTAAAATTTAATTGTTTTTTCTCCTTGATTTACCCCGATGCACCTTATCCCTGATCTCTGTGCTGTCGGTGTTAATTCAGTGTTGTTGTAGTTGGATCAAATAAATGGCTGTAACATTTTGAATCCCTCACTTCAGATTGCTGAGGCCTTCACAGACGACCTGTTCAAGCTTGCTTCACTGGTCAGCGACATAGTTGACTTTGAGGAGCTGTCTATGGCCAGGGAGTTTGTGGTGAGGCAGGGTGTGAATGCAGAGCTGGACCACAAGAAGCGAGTCTACCATGGACTGCCAGACCTGATGACCAAGGTGGCCAGGGAGGAACTCAACAACCTCAACAATGAGATCACAGAGTGCAGCGTCACCTATATGCCTCAGGTACGGGCCCAGAGGGCAGACTGTGTAAGAGCCTCTTCTCCTATAGGTGCCCAAAGGAAGTGATCAAGTGCATCGGCCATTCTCATCGTGCAAACTAAGATAACTAGTCTGCACCAATGCACAGAGGAAATGAGATGTAATGAATGAAATTTTACAGTCAATTAGCCTTTGTAAGCACCAATACACAGAGGAGAGGAGATGTAATGAATGAAATTTTACAGCCAATTGGCCTTTGTAAGCACCAATACACAGAGGAGAGGAGATGTAATGAATTAAATGTATAACCTATCAGCCTCTGTGTGCACACAATACACAGAGGAAACGAGATGCATTGAATGAAATTTTACAGCTTAT
>JAWQFJ010001777.1:115000-120000 GCA_034096865.1 Theodoxus fluviatilis
TTTTCTTGCTTTGCCTCCAACATGTAGCATCTGTGTAGGACACCTTCAGGCCATGCAAAAAAAAGAAGTCACTGGTATGACATCTGGACCTCAAATGGGCTTATTCCTCCACAGTTTTGGCCCTTTAGTTTAACCAGAAAAGACTGCAGATTGAAATAAAATACCTGCATCTCCAATCGATTAGAAATCACGGTAAGAACTAAGATTGGTATTTCGTGGAAGGTCACATAGTATATAGTATGTGTGCAGGCATTTTCTGAATTAGTAATAGTATGTTTTGTGTGTGTGTGTCTGTGTGTGTTTATGTGTGTGTGTATATATGCGGGTGTGAGATGTGTGTGTGCATGTGTGTTTGTGTGTGTGATGTTTGTCTCTGTGTGTGTGTGTGTGTGTGTGTGTGTGTGTGTGTGTGCGTGTTTGTGTGTGTGTTTGTGTGTGTGTTTGTGTGTGTAAGTGTGTATATCATATGTGTGTGTGTGTTCATGTGTGTGTGTGTGACGTACTCGTTCTTTAATCAAATGGCTTGTTTAAATGTCTAGGGGAAGAACTAAAGCACGCACCTTCATTCCTCCATTCAAACGCTAGATGGTAATTGTCTATAATGAAGCAATGGCAAAACCAATATCAATTCAAAGGAAGTAGTTTAATTTTCAGAAATGCATTTACCCGTGAAAGGTGAATGGGCGTCAAGCGCCACAAAAATGCATAGAATGCAAGTAGAAGCAATCAATTCATTTCAACAACTTGCAGCGAGACATGGAAAAAACAAACAATGGAAAGAAATAGGTCTGCCCGAGCCGAGGTAATTAACTAAGTGTACTTAGCTGACCCTTTCGATGAAATCGTGGAGTTGGAGAAGCACGGACTTATACCCCGCGCCTAACGCGCCAGCACAGGGGTTGAAATTGGGGGGAGGGGGTCTGAGTGCACCGACATTGCAGCCGGTGACCCGGGAGGAAAATCACCACAGTCGATGAAAACAGTTGAACTTGGCATTCTTTCGTTCTCTCTCTCTCTCTCTGGCATTTCTTCTTCTTCTGGGTCGTGTCGAGGGAACTGGCTCCTCCTTCTTCTTCTTCTTCTTCTTCTTCGGAAAGGAGTCGGTCTGCTTTCCAACAAGACAGGCCACCACACTTCAGCAAAGCAAGCAAGCAGGCTGGCAGGCAAGCTGGCTGTTCACCATTCCACCACCCCCTGGCAGAGGGGTTCGCTTCCAGCCGGTTCCGGGCAGGCTGAGGTTTCTCACTAATATCATCCCTCTTACATGGCCACTGCCAATGGAAGAAAACACCTACCCCAAGCAGGGCGCCGATGTCGCTGCTTCACTAAAAAATAAATGATATGACGCCACGAGCATCCGGCGACACTCGTTTAAATGCCTTCACTGACGTCACCAAGTTCAGTCAGTCCAATCACCACTGTTCATCCCACTCCACTCTGACTGGTCAATTCACAAGTTGAAAGTCACAGGTTGGTCAGCGTGAAAACGCCAGTGGAGTCCACTACACTCGTAACACTTTCAAGTCATTCACCTACACAGGGGTCAATTCTTTACTGACACCGGCTCAGGGCAATGAAAAAAACCGCTAAAGCTACGGCTCAGCAGACGTATGTTAAACACTCTAATAACAATAATAAACAGAAGGCCTGAAAAAGCACAGTTTCGCCACACTTCCCTTCCACAAAGAGAAAAATGTTATGGAAATGACATTTTTCACACTTCATAATTCAATCAACAAACAGCCCAAACTCTCCCTAACAACAGGCAGGAACACCTCAAAACTCCTTCTCACTGGTTTCACACCCTAAGTCCAAACACATCATACCACACCACCACCTGACCATCACACTGGCCCACAAAACTCTCACACTCCGCCCATCACACTCTCTGCACAGCACACTCCAATGCACAGCCAAACACATCAAATCTTTCTCATTCCCACACCCAGTCATTCCTCTCTCTAAATTTAGCCTTTTTTTCTCTTCCTCCAGTTAAACCATTTTCTCTCCCTGTGGCTCGCCTCTCCATGACTCACACCACCACATGCAACCTCTCCCATCTCCATTCCTTCCTCTCCCACATCCTCCAACTCCACACCAGTCTTCCCACAAGACTCAATTCCTTCCTCTCCCACATCCTCCAACTCCACACCAGTCTTCCCACAAGACTCATGCTCAACTTCCGCACACCTCCTCTTCCTCCGGGTGGAACACATCAACACCCCACTCTCAGTCTCATCCTTCAACTTCTCCCTCTCCTTCCGGGTGGAACACATCAACACCCCACTCTCAGTCTCATCCTTCAACTTCTCCCTCTCCTTCCGGGTGGAACACATCAACACCCCACTCTCAGTCCCATCCTTCAACTTCTCCCTCTTCTTCCGGGTGGAACACATCAACACCCCACTCTCAGACTCATTCTCAACTTCCATCTCTTCCTCTCTCACACACTTGTCCTCTCCCTCCACCTTCACCATTGACACTTCTCTGTCTCCATCCCTGACTCTGTCTCTGTCCCTGACTACGTCTCTGTCCCTGACTACGTCTCTGTCCTTGACTACGTCTCTGTCCCTGACTACGTCTCTGTCCCTGACTACGTCTCTGTCCCTGACTACGTCTCTGTCCCTGACTACGTCTCTGTCCTTGACCCCGTCTCCGACTCTGACCCTGTCTCCGACTCTGACCCTGTCCTCGACTCTGACCCTGTCCTCGACTCTGACCCTGTCTCCGACTCTGACCCTGTCCTCGACTCTGACCCTGTCCTCGACTATGACTCTGTCAATTCCCACTCTCTCCAACGAACGACAAGCAACCTCCTCACACCGACTCTCCTCAGCAACAACCTCCTCACACCGACTCTCCTCAGCAACAACCTCCTCAGCAACAACAACCTCCTCAGCAACAACAACCTCCTCAGCAACAACAACCTCCTCAGCAACAACAGCCTCCTCAGCAACAACAACCTCCTCAGCAACAACAACCTCCTCAGCAACAACAACCTCCTCAGCAACAACAACCTCCTCAACAACAACAACCTCCTCAACAACAACAGCCTCCTCACACTGACTCTCCTCAGCAACAACCTCCTCACAGCCCCCCATCAAGACCATCTCCCTCTCATACTTCTCAGCAGCCTCCCTGTCTCTCTCTCTCTCTGCCTCCTGTCTCTCCCTCTCACACTTCTCAGCAGCCTCCCTGGCTCTCTCTCTCTCTGCCTCCTGCTCCAACTTTTTGTCTTCATATGCCTTTATCCTCTCTCTGACTGCCTTTCTCTTCTCCCTCAACTGTTCCATCTTCACTTCGTGCCCCCTCCTCGTCTCCTCCACCTCTGCATCTTTCTCCCTCTGCTCCGCCTCCCATTTCTCCCTTATCACTGTTCTTCTGAACTTGAACAGGATCTCTCGCAATTCACCTTCAGTAGCCCCCTCGCCTGCACTCAACCCTAACTCCCTTATCACAAACTTCAAAGTTTTCCCTTTCAACAAGAAGATTAACTCAATTGACGGCAATACTACTTCACCCATTGTAAGGTTTTGCTAGCTTCACACACTACTGAACTCAGCAAAACTTCAAACAGCAGTAACTGCACGCTTTTAGCAAGCCAAGACAAGGTCACACAGTGCAGCAAGGCATGCGAGCAACAAGGTGAATCAAAAACAGAAATGGCAGGTCAGGTCATATCACTCTCGCTCAAGGTACAGACACTCCAGACTTAACTGTAAAACATGAATTCAGATTTACTTTACTTATTGCATTTCGTTCAAATTATCCCGAGACGAAGGCCCCAAATGTGACGTACTCGTTCTTTAATCAAATGGCTTGTTTAAATGTCTAGGGGAAGAACTAAAGCACGCACCTTCATTCCTCCATTCAAACGCTAGATGGTAATTGTCTAATAATGAAGCAATGGCAAAACCAATATCAATTCAAAGGAAGTAGTTTAATTTTCAGAAATGCATTTACCCGTGAAAGGTGAATGGGCGTCAAGCGCCACAAAAATGCATAGAATGCAAGTAGAAGCAATCAATTCATTTCAACAACTTGCAGCAAGACATGGAAAAAACAAACAATGGAAAGAAATAGGTCTGCCCGAGCCGAGGTAATTAACTAAGTGTACTTAGCTGACCCTTTCGATGAAATCGTGGAGTTGGAGAAGCACGGACTTATACCCCGCGCCTAACGCGCCAGCACAGGGGTTGAAATTGGGGGGAGGGGGTCTGAGTGCACCGACATTGCAGCCGGTGACCCGGGAGGAAAATCACCACAGTCGATGAAAACAGTTGAACTTGGCATTCTTTCGTTCTCTCTCTCTCTCTCTCTCTCTCTGGCATTTCTTCTTCTTCTGGGTCGTGTCGAGGGAACTGGCTCCTCCTTCTTCTTCTTCTTCTTCTTCTTCGGAAAGGAGTCGGTCTGCTTTCCAACAAGACAGGCCACCACACTTCAGCAAAGCAAGCAAGCAGGCTGGCAGGCAAGCTGGCTGTTCACCATTCCACCACCCCCTGGCAGAGGGGTTCGCTTCCAGCCGGTTCCGAGCAGGCTGAGGTTTCTCACTAATATCATTCCTCTTACATGGCCACTGCCAATGGAAGAAAACACCTACACCAAGCAGGGCGCCGATGTCGCTGCTTCACTAAAAATAAATGATATGACGCCACGAGCATCCGGCGACACTCGTTTAAATGCCTTCACTGACGTCACCAAGTTCAGTCAGTCCAATCACCACTGTTCATCCCACTCCACTCTGACTGGTCAATTCACAAGTTGAAAGTCACAGGTTGGTCAGCGTGAAAACGCCAGTGGAGTCCACTACACTCGTAACACTTTCAAGTCATTCACCTACACAGGGGTCAATTCTTTACTGACACCGGCTCAGGGCAATGAAAAAAACCGCTAAAGCTACGGCTCAGCAGACGTATGTTAAACACTCTAATAACAATAATAAACAGAAGGCCTGAAAAAGCACAGTTTCGCCACAGTGTGTTTGTGTTCTAGCATGTGTG